>CABHPR010132824.1:0-38773 GCA_902168415.1 Peromyscus melanophrys
CACAGCACTTTAAACTTGTAGGATGAAAAGGGCTTTCCTTTTTGTTTAACTCAAATGTGTATATATTTAACATATACATAAGGCATCTCCTAGCATAGCTAAAGGTGCCCAGACTGTGCTTTCTCAAGAGTGTTCACAAACTTATCCTTACAGGCTGGTGAGACAGAATGATTCCATAACTTGAGAAAGATATTGACAAATCTCTTTCTAACTAAGAAAAAAAAAAAGTAGACGGTACTGAATCTGGAGAACAATCTAAGGGATTGGGGACTTAGAAAAAGTCATTTGGAAGCTATCTTTTGATAGATTTCTATGTGTATGTGATTGGAAAGGGATTAGAGTGACTTTGCTCATAGTAAGGAGTCAGAAATAGCACAGTGGGGTCAAGGGTGTGAGGAGGCAAATTTAAGTTCAATGTAGGGAATGCCGGATTTAATAATATCCAGGCTCAGAATCAAATAAATGTGACATTAAACTCCTTTGGGGGATTGTTCAGATGTGTTTAATACCTTCCATTAGCTTCAAAGATATTGAATAAGCACAAGCTGAGAGACAGAGTTGGGGCTATGGCATAAACTAACCAGGGGATGAGAGTTTTGCTTGGATAAGTGGTTATATTGGTCTGATCCAGCCTCCTAAAAGGCCTTTATCACTAGGATTACAGTCTTGGTGCGCTTCTAAACCTCCAAAGACAGATTTAACATGACTCTTTGGCTTAATTAAACTCAAAAAGTGTTTGAGCATGTAATACATAGAAAAAGAAGGTGGGAATCTCTAACATGTGTGAAGCCACAGCTGCTTGATCTCTCCTGAAGCAAGGACATGTTTTGTTTTTGTTTTTGTTCCTTCAACCACATTCACAACTACATGGGGAGTCTCAATAAGACAGGTAATTTTTAAGACATAAAATACCTTTTTACCTTATGTAGCCTAAAGGGAAAAATGTATACCAACACGTTAGATAATAGGAAATGGACTAATTATTTCTAACTTAATTACTAGAAGTTCTTGTGTAGTTTTTGTTGGCATTAATTTAGCTCTGAAAAGCAAATATGTAAATAGAATGCAAATCACAATAATCAGTAAGCTAAATTGTTTGTAATAAATTTAGATATTTTACATTTCCTCTTAGCTCATCAGAAATAATTAGAAAATGTAAACGATCTCATTGGAATTAATGTGGGTTCTCTCTTGCCGTTAGTGTTTTCAAGTATTACTCCACACTTTTACCAACTGAAATCATCAAGCGTTAAAATGGAAAAACAGGCACTTTTAAGATGTAATTATCCACTGTAGCACATTAACACTTTCAAGTGTCAGATTTGTAATTAAAGAGCAAGGAAACTACCTACGGCTCCCACAACCACCTGCCAATCTGGCCTTATTACTGAAGAACATGAATAAATAGAGACTTCATTTTGTTTGAAATTTGGGATAAACACAGCTCATTGTGATTGATTAGCTTCTAGCTACAGATGATCAAGGAAAAATTGAGAAGAAAATTATATGAGCTTCTCAAATGAAAGTGAGGCCACCACTACAGTTATTCTAATATATTAGTAGTGATGGACAAAGACTGAAAACTGCTTCATAACCATAGATCTCACAGCCTGGGTGAACTTGATAGAAAACAAATAATATCTTAATCAGAAAGTGATAACCTCAGCCACTATTTGCCTGTGAAAGAAATTAAATACGATGGTAAATCTTTCCACTAAAGAAATTCAAGTCTGAAAAGACTTTACTGGTGAGTTCAAGAAAAAATTTTAAAAAATAATAAAAATTCTATACAAATTGCTCAAGAATAAAGAAAAGTAGTACATGTTTTCCAACTCATCTTGAGGACAGAATTATGAAATCAAAAGTCAACAAAACACACACACACACACACACACACACACACACACACACACACATATATATATACACATATATATTATATATATAACTACATTATGAGGATATTATATTCTTCAAAATATTAACAGATAATATATAAAATGTATACCCCAATTGTTTAAAAATTAAGAATTAGAAGTCTGACTCAATGTTTGAAAACTATTTAACACAATTTGAACTGACTTTTTAGAGTGGGTTCCTATGGTGGGTTGCCTTACTCAGCCTTGATGCAGGGGGAGAGGCTTAGTCCTGCCCCTCAACTTGGTAAGCTAGCCTGTGTTGACTATCAAAGAAAGGTCTTATCCTCTATGAGGAGTGAATGGTGGGTGGGATGGGGGTTGAGGGGAAACTAGAGACAGGGAGGGGAACAGTGGTTGGTATGTAAAATGAAAAAAAAAAGAAGGAAAGAAAGAAAGAAAGAAAGAAAGAAAGAAAGAAAGAAAGAAAGAAAGAAAGAAAGAAAGAAGGAAAGAAAAAACTAATGTAATTTAACAAATATATCAAGTAAGTAAAAGAGAAAAATAATTTCTTAGAATCATTTTATGGAGAAAAGCACATTTTTAAATTATTTAATAACTATTAATGCTTAAAGCTACTTGGTGAGTAGGGATGGAAAGGAAAACTCTCAAACGGATTATAAGTGCACACAAAACAGCAGCTAACGCAATTTGTAATGGTGAATGAATAAATGGTATATGAATAAATGCTTTCTCCCATCACAAATCAGAGTGGCCAAATGATGCCATGTCTATCCCATAGCCTGAACAGAATAACTAGTTGGTACAATAAAAGAAGACAAGTAAGTGAAAAATGTGACTGGATAAAGATATAAATCAAAATTAAATTGCTCCCATTTCTTAAGTGTCATGACAGTTTATGTGAAAAATACTAACTACTCTATCAAATATCCATTAGAGCTAATTAAAGAAATTAATAAGCCTATAAGATATTAACTTAATATAACCAATTCATTTGTGTTTATGTAAAGTAGAAGTAAACAACTGTAGTATAAATAAATTTTATTCTACAATAGAGTCAATAGATGTAAAATAATAAATTAGTGAAGAATTCTCAAGATACAAATATCAAAATTCTTACATAAGAGGGGGAAAGAAGAGATTGAATGTATTGGATAGTAATAATATGAAAAATGGGTAAGAAATGGCAAGTTTTAAAACAATGTTGTGCTGGTTAGTTTTTATTGTTAATTTGATAGAATCCAGAATAACCTGAGAAGAGAGCACTGCAACTGATTACCGGAATCAAATTGGCCTATGGCTATGTCTGTGAGATCCTGTCGTGCTAAACACTTCATGTGAGAAGGTCCAGCCCACTGTGAGTGGCACCATTCCTGCATAGTTGGGTGTGGGCTGTATCAGCAAACTAGCTGAGCAGTTAGAGAGCAAGAAAACCAGAGAGCAGCATTCCTCTGTGGTTAGTGTTCCAGTTTTTAATTTTGAGTTCCAGCCCTGACTTCTTTCAGTGATAGATTGTGACACAGAAGTATAAGTCTAAAAATCCTTCTCTCAATCAAGTTCCTTTGGTTAGAGTGTCTTATTGCAGCAACAGAGAAGCAAACCAGAGGAAGTATAGTTTTTTAAAATTAAAAGGCAGTGTTAGGAGATAGAAATACATTCAGCCAAGGCAGGTCCAAGCCCCTCCCCCTGCATCAAGGATGTGCAAGGTGTAATCTCTTAATTAAAAAAACAACAAAAAAGAATTCATATTGAACACTGACTCCAGAATATGGAATGAATAAACCCATGTTTCTATTGGGGGGGGGGGAGAAGATAGAAATACATACTGATTAAGTTTCAAAATGGCACGTTGGTATGCTAAAATGCAAACAGTAATCACTAAAAGGAAAGAAAAAAAGAAACAAAAATATAGTAAAGAAAGTATAGAGGGAAGGAAGAATAAAGAAAGAGGAGCTTAGATATCAGCAGAGAGCAAAAGACACGAAAGTTACATTATAAACCTCATTGCATCAGCTGGAGAGATGGCTCAGTGGGTAATGCATGTGCAGCACAATACAGAGACCTGAGGAAAGCGTGTGGAAGATAAGACAGGGTGGCAAGCACATGTAACTCCAGTGTTTCTATGCTGAGCCTGGAGGTGGAGACTAGAGAACTAGGAAGCTGGCCATCCAGCTTGACTGGAGTACTTAGTATCAAACCGCAGGTGTTGTTTCAAACAAGACAGAAAGTCAAGACCATACTTGAGGCTTTCCTCTAACTTTCATGGTATGGATGATTTCAGAGTCACATGCATGTGCATGTACATATACCCACACAAACAAACACAGAGACAGGTATACACACATGTATGCACACATGCATGCACACACTCACTCATATGTACATACATACACAGAGATGCATGCACACACAAACACACACATATATACTCTCTCACACACAGACATGCACACACACAGACACGCAAACAAAAAAACATTGCATGAGACAAAGTAAAAGATAAGAAAAATAAATAAACAAACTATAATAATTCAGTAAAAAATATTCACACAGTGAAGCAATCACAAAATTTGTAGAGTTGGCTCAGATCTATTTCAAAGTAAAAAGAGACTCAAACACAAATTTAAGGTACAACTTTACAAATAAACAACCCCAGAGAGAGAGAGTGTGTGTGACTAACCTATCACCAGAAGACACTTTTTACACTGGAAATGCTAATATAGCTTCACAAAGGATGAAGTAATGCAAGAGGACTGAAGAAATACTTTTAACACTTAATCATCCAGGGAAAGGGAAAAATTCCACCAAGCATGGTCTACTAACAATATTTAAAGAATTGACCAGTAACCTCTGATAATTACGAAGATAATTTTACAAACTTTTATTCAATGCGGCAGATAATTATATGTTCTTTTAATAATTGATAAATCATGTTATAGGAAGGAAAATGATTAGGAATTTTGAATAATAACAAACATCAGTTTAGTGTTTACTCAAAAAAAAACATTTATAGTTACCAAGAAAAAAATAAAAAATCTTTTCAAACATATGAAATATTTTTAATTCAATAATATTTAGATATACAATAAAATATTTAGATATACAATAAAACAATGTTAATAATTAGCATATAAAACATATATCTACAACCAGATGCAAAAATTTTTTTAAATTTTCTTTGAAAGTTCCATACAATACTCTTAGATCCCACATGCTCCTCTTTCTGACTCTTTGGCCATGGCCTACCCACCCAATGTTTTGTGCCACTCAGTACATTTTGGGTAGGTATTGTTACACTGGAGAGTAGTTGATTTATCAGAGGATTCTCTCCTAGAGAAAAATCATCTTTCCTCCTAGGAATTGCCAAGAGTGTCAAAGCATTGGTGGGATTATGGACCTAACTCTGCTTTCTATGCTGGGGTTTGGTTTGGCTTGACCTTCACAGATTTTGTGCATTTTTTCACAGTTACTATGAGTTAATATGTGCTGTGTCCAGAAGATAATGTTTCATGGGGGCATTCCTCACCTCTGGCTCTTAATTTCTTTCTATTCACTTTTTCATAGTGAACCCTGAGGTTTGGGAGAAAGAGATAAGGAATATGTGTTCCCCTTTTCAAAAGTTTTAATTAATTTATATATTTAAAAATTTGGCTATATGGGAGAGGATGTGGAGTAAGGGCAACACTCCTCCACTGTTGGTGGGAATGCAAACTTGTACAGCCACTTTGGAAATCAATATGGCACTTTCTTAGAAAATTGGGAATCAACCTCCCTCAAGACCCAGCTATTCCACTCTTGGGCATATACCCAGGGAATGCTCAATCATACACATGCTCAACTATGTCCATAGCAGCATTATTTGTAATAGCCAGAACCTGGAAACTTCCTAGATGCCCTTCAACTGAAGAATGGTACATATACACAATGGAGAACTAATCAGCAGAGAAAAACAATGACATCATGAGGTTTACAGGCAAATGGATGGAACTAGAAAATATCATCCTGAGTGAAGTACCCCAGACTCAGAAAGACAAACATGGTAGGTACTCACTCATAAGTGGATACTAGATGTAAAGTAAAGGATAACCAGACTGCAACTCACAATTCCAGGGAGGCTACCTAGTAAAGAGGACCACACAGATGGACCAATGACACAGAAATGGATGAGATCTACATGAGCAAACTAGGGGGTGGGTAATGGAGTGCAAGGGTCAGGGGAAAGAGAGCTTAGGGGAGTGGGAGGTCCCAGCTGGATCGAGAACAAGGAAAGAGATACCGTGATAAATGAAGATACCATGGGAATAAGAAGAAGCAGAGTGCTAGAGAGGTCTCCAGAAATCCACAAAGATACCTCCACTATAGACTACTGGCAATGGTCGGGAGAGTGCCTGAGCTGACCTGCTCTGGTAATCGAATGGCTGAGCACCCTAACTGTCATGATAGAACACTCATCTAGTGACTGATTGAAACAGATGCGGAGATCCATGACCAAGCCCCAGGTGGAGCTCCAGGAGTCCAATCGGTGAGAGAGAGGAGGGATTATATGAGCAAGAGATATCGAGACCATGATTGTAAAAACCACAGGGACAAATAGCTGAACCAATAGCTGAGGAGCCCCCATGGAACTGGACCAGGCCCTCTGGATAAGTGAGAGAATTGATTAGCTTGAACTGTTTAGGAGGCCCCCAGGCAGTGCAACCGGGACCTGTCCTTGGTGCATGAGCTGGCTTTTTGGAACCTAGGGCCTATGCTGAGACACTTTGCTCAGCCTTGGTGAAGGGAGGAGAGGACTAGACCTGCCCCAACTGAATCTACCAGACTGGGCTGACTCCCCAGGGGAGACCCTGCCTTGGAGGAGGTAGGAATGGGTGGTTGATTGGGGAGGACGTTTGGGTGGTGGGAGGAGGGAGGACAGGAGAATCTGAGGCTGATATGTAAAACTAAATTAATTATAAAATAAAAATATTTTTAAAAAAAGAAAAAAATTGGGGTTATAAAAACTACACACACAACCAGACCCAAACTGTACATTTCAATGAACTTCTGTAAAATTAGAGTATGTATTCTGAGACAATAGAACTTGACACTGGATTTTAAACATTTACTCTCTAATGTATTTTTATGTACTAATACATCTAATATACCTTTATCTACCACAAAACAAGAAGCTGTAAAATTAAACAACTGTGAACCAAGAATATTATAACCTTCAATACCATCTTTCTAAATTGATGGAGAAACAAAGGTGTTTAAAGGACAAATACAAACTAAGGTTGTTTATGACAACCCAAACAATACTGCAAGAACATTCTTGGAATGTTTTACAGGAAGATGGAATATATCATTATTCATGTAAATATATGAAAGTGCACATTTTATGAAAACTACAGATACAGACACACAAACTAGACTTGAGAAAGAAACAACCTTGGCCAATACAGCACCTCAGCAAATTCTCAAAATTAATAATGGAGAAGGTAAAGAAGGACTAATAGTCCAGGAAAATAGTAAATTGCCTAAAATGATTACAGGAAAAATCAAACACCCTAGTATAATAAATGTAAGTGTAAATGATCTCAACTCAACACTAAAAACATTCAGATTGATGCAGTGGATTGAAAAAAATAAACCATATGCTGTACAAAAATACTTATTTAGCAAAGTTACTCAAAAATTAATATCAAAGGATGGAAAACAAACTTCTAAGCAAATGGAAAATGTAAAACAAGCAGAAATAGATTTCCTTGTTCAGATAAAATGAACTTCAAACCAAAACTAATTAGGAGAGATAAAAATGGACACAGCATATTAATAAAAGGAAAAAAATCATCAAAAGACACAAAATTTTAAACTTTAATGGACTAAGTATTGGAGCTACTAATTTCATAAAACAAAAACTAAAAAACATGAAAGACCACATAGGTCTTGGCACAAAAATTGTGGAAGACATCAACAACCCACTTCCATATTTAGCTAGGTCTCCCAAACTAAACACAAAGAAGGAAACTTCAGTCCTAAAGTAGGCTATGGATGGATTGAACTTAACAGAAACATGCAGACTATTTCATCCAACAGATAGGAAATACACATTTTTCTCAGGAACACTTGTGTTGTCTTTATGGCTGAGTATCCTTCAATCTCTAATTCTTAGTAACTTGGCCACTTGTGGGTCATGATGTTAGCTAGCACTTACTTCAAATAGAAGCTTCCCAGATGAAGGCTGAGAGAGACATTGATCTACAAGGTAAAACGATAAGTCATTATTAGTCAATTTAATAGTATGTTCATTTAGTAATATATAGTAGGTTCTCCTTTGGGGCCTATGAACTTTCTAGCCATAGGTCTTGGCCAAGTAACAGCAACAGCTGTGTGTTACATCTTGTAGATAAAATGCTTAGTTACTCATGATGGTCTTTGCTAACTTTTGCACTGGTGGACATATCTTACCAAGGCAATCATTATTATAACCTGCAAAGTTCATAGTTTGGTGTGACTGATGATACTTTCTCCTCCTGTAGCTTGTATGACACCTTCCAGCGCTGTGAAATCATGACAGTATGAACGAAGCTTTCTTATCCTTACCACCTTGGTTTCTTCATGTCCTGTGACTCAAGCCTGTGGCAGCAATAGCGTTGTACTGTCAGGTTCTGGAGGCTAACTAAGAGTAAAGACCATAACATGCAATGTTCTGAAACCTAAAGAACCTGATGGCCAGCGATCCAATAGAACTAGCCCATCCCTGGGACTGGGCTGTTTAATTTCTAGTAGAGGCATCAGTGTCCTGTTACAGGGTGGCTAGTTCCATTTAAATATTTTATCTATGTATATATGTACATACAGAAGTTTCAATATGAATCAGTTTCCATATTTACTTCGCAAAAGGTCTTTGGTGTTGTTTCTACCTGTCCATACTTCCTCCTCCACCCTATCCTCTGCTTCTAACTCCAATTTAACCCTTCTTGTTCTGTCATCCCCTTTTAACTGTTTATAGCAGTGTATTCTGTCACTCCTCCCTTGGATTCCCACACCAATATTTCTTTCATAATTTCCTGACCTCTATAGAATTCCAAATGAAACATGTGTACTTGAAATTTCAAAGTTAACATCTACAAATAACAGAAATCATGTGACATTTGTCTTTCTGGGTATGGGTTATCTTATTCAGAATGATTGTTTTTAGCTCCATCAATTTACCTGAGAGTGTCATGTTTTTTAGTAGATAAATAACATTAAATTGTGTTAATCTGTCATTCTATAGCCATTCATCATTTGTTGAACATCTAGGCTGTTTCCATTTCCTGGATTCTATGAGTATAGCAGTGATAAACATGGATGAGGAGGAATCTACAGAGTAGAATCTGAAGTCCTTAGGTATACCCAACAGTGGCATATCTATATGTTTTAGCTCCTAGAGGACTCTCCATACTGATTTCCATTGTGACTGTACCAGCGAACATTCCCACTGGCACCATTTCCCTTTACTTGTTTGCTTTACCTTTGCCATTCTAACTGGACTGGGACAGAATCTCAAGGAAACTGAATTTGCATTTCAATGATGACTAAAAATGCTGAGTAATTTCAAGTGTTCCTCTGCTTGTTGTATTTTATCTTTTGAGAATTCTTTGTTTAGCCCTGTGGTAGCTTGAAAGTAATTGGCCCCCTTAAACTCATAGGGAGTGGCTATTAGGAGGTGTGGGTTTGTTGGAATAGGTATAGCCTTGTTGGAGGATGTGTGTCAATTGTGGGGGCAGACTCTGAGGTTTTTTAATGTTCATGATACCATCCAGCATCACAGACCACTTCCTATTGCCTCCTGATCAAGATGTAGCTAGTATCATGTCTGGCTGCATGTTGCCATGCTCCTTGCCATAATGATAATGGACTAAACCTCTGAAACTGTAAGCTACCACCTCATAAATGTTTTCCTTTATAAGAGTTGCCATGGTCATGGTGTCTCTTCACAGCAATAGGAACCCTACTAAGACAAGTCCTATGTCTGAGTTTTTAATTGAGTTTGTTCTCTTCCTTCTTAAATTTTTGAGTTTTTTATATAGTCTAAACATTAATACTCTGTCAGATGTGTAGTTAGTAGAGTAATTTTTTTCTCTTTCTGTATGCTGCCTTTTTACTGAAGTGATAGTGTCCTTTTATGTACAGGAACTATTTAGTTTCATGAGGTCCCATTTATCAACTATTGGTGTTAATGCCTGTACCATCAGGGTTCTGTTCATAAAATCCTTTCTTGTGCCCCTGATTTCACATATATCCCTGTTTTCTCTTTTATCTGAGTAAGGTTATCAGGCACTACATTGAGATTTTTGACTCATTTGGACTCAAGTTTTGTGCAAATTGAGAAATTATTTTTAACATATAGTCTCATGTGCAATTATACAAATGGATTAGACATACTTTAATATTTTTAACTAGAGATAACTAATAAAAATGAAGTTATTTATACTAGTAGAAATACTCATATAGAAACTGTTTAATATCTATGCCTCTGGGATTAAAAATGTCCAGTATCAAATAATTTCATTTATAAAATATAATTTGCCAAGCTTTCAATATAAAAACAATTGAAGTGGAAAGTGGGAAATGAGAATTAATATAAGTTAATCAATTAAGAACATAGACAACCAATAAGAGTACCACAGAAACAAAATTGTGTCATTTTTAAAAATCAATAAAACAGGAATATTCATAAAGAAAAACAAAAAAAGAATTATTCAATCTCATATTGACATATTAAAATGTTTTAATCTCAATTGTCTTTAAAATTCCAGTAAAATTTCAATAAACAACTAAATCTAGGCACAAATACATAGATAGATAGGTGATAGATAGATGATAGATAGATAGATAGATAGATAGATAGATAGATAGATAGACAGATAGATGATAAATAGATAAATGATAGGTAGATAGAGAGATAGAGAGATATATAGATAGATAGACAGATAGATAAAGTTAACAAACCATGAAAGAGACAGTAAGCCAAAGATACTAATCTAATTTTGAACACAATAGATGAACAGAAGTAATTGAGGAAAACAAGAAAAAGACAGAACTTCAAATAAGGAATGAAGCAAGTTGAACTAGTTGATATTTTATAATCCCAGGAGGTTCTCAAAGCATATGCTGGCAGTGTTAGCTCCAGCTATATACTTGACCCATGCCTAAAGCCAACAAGGAAAAGGGAACCTCTAATAAAGACTTGCCTGATCAGAGTGGCCTTTTGTGATGTCTAGGGGGTGGGGCACTTTCTTAAATCCTAATTGATGAAGGGAGCCCTAGCCCTCTGTGGACACTGCCATAAGAGAGCTAGCTAAGCAAGCCCAATGAAGCAAGACGGTAAGCAGCTTCCCTCCTGGTTTTCTGCTTGAATTCATGCTTCTTGATTCTGTCCTAAGCTCTTGAGTTTGCTCAGTGATAGACTGTGACATGTAAGTATAAACCAAAATAATGCTTTTCTCCTTAAGTTGCTTTTTAAACATGGTATGTTTCACAGAAAAAAAAAAAAACAAAAACAAAAACAACAAAAAAAAAACAGCAAACTAAGAAATATTGTCTTCCTTTCATTGCAAAAGGAGATGGACAGCAGTTTGGAAGTCCCCTGGTAGTTACTAGGTATATTTTCTCTCATTTTGACAACTTCTCACTTTGGATGTGTTTCATGGGAGTTACAGTGCCCCCCCCCCTTCCCGCAAAAGCAGGCACAGGTTCACATTCTCTATAAGACCAACTGTTTCTCCTCCTTCTTATAGTTCATGCTTGATATGTCTGGAAAAATGAAATGCCTGCTAGTGTAGCAGGAATCTTAGAAGGTCTTATTAATAAAATCAAACCTGAGGCAAGTTATTGGAGTGAAGAACACAATACCACCACATGCTAGACTTGAACATTTGCAACAATGAAAATACCAAATATTCCCTCAGCCTACTCCTCCCTCCTTCTGAATGATAGTTTCCTAGTTTTACTTTGGTTTCTGCTAAAATTTCTTGCATGGCCATGCTCTATGAAGTAAGAAGAGCTGACCAACCCACTTTCTGTTTTAATACATATTTCTTAATAGCTCTGCTTACTACCTCAGTATTTTATTTTTTATTTGTTAACACATTTGTTGTTTTGTTTTTTGGAACTTAAGATTCCTAAACCCTGGGTCAGTCTTAGTCTTATACTTTCTGCATTCATCATTTACTTTAACATACATGTGTTAGCCTCAAATACTCAAGAATATAGTTGACATTTGTATTTCTCATGCGAGGCATTTTTCTTTTTTTAGCTTTTTATTTATTCTTCATATCTTTCAGATCATGCATCTTCATCCCATTCATTTCCCCATCCCTTCATATTCACCCTCTGCCCTTGCAACCCCTAAAATAAAATAAACTTTAAGAGAAAAAAAGAAAAGGAAGAAGGAAAAAACTGTAGCATGACACAGTAAGTCACGCAGTAAACACCTTTATCCATATATCTTTACTTGCAAGTGTTCATTTCAAAGAGGCATTGGTTTGGTTTGAGGCCTCTGTTTTTTTCTGTGCTACCAATGCTGGGCCCCCATGGGAGGTCCTCTTGGTTATTCTGCTGTTGCCCTGTGTTATGGAGATCTTGCAGCTTTCTGTCTGCCAGACCAGTCCCTTCATATGCTCCAGCACATAACCCTGGTTCTGGGCCTGGGTGGTTGCAGGGTTGGTCAGCCTACCAGCTCTTCCTTGTCCTCACCACCAGGTTGATCTCTCCTTCATTGCCCTGGCTAGTTCACCCCTTGTAGCGATGAGCAAGGGTCTGGACCAGTTCTCTAGTTTTCATGTCCTCAGGGTCAGTTTCCCGCATTTACACCTTCAGGACCAGCTCTACTGTATTGCCTAGGCATGGTGTAAGGGCTGCTCTCCTGAGTGATGCAGCAAATGAGGGACAGGACCAACTCTCTCACTTTTAGGATCTCAGAGCCAGCTCTCCTACCTGCCTTAGGCATTGATGTGCTGGGGTGGGGGGAATCTCTCCCCCATCCATGCTACCACATGACAGATGAGTAATGGGCAGAGTTCTCCCATGCTCACAACTTTAGAGCTGACTCACCCATACTTCTGTTAATGGGGTTGGCTCTATTGTGGTGGCCACAAGAGGTATAGGACCTGCTCTCCCAAGTTGGCAGGTAGGAACAGCTCTCCTGCTATTATGGCTTCAGGGCCAGCTCTGCCACTTGGCAAGGCATTTTTCTATGTTCTAACAAGACATCAAAGAAGTCATCATTTTCTCTGAGTTAGTAAATAGGATACTTTGGTTTCTTTTATCAGACAATGGAATTCCCAAACTGACAGTCTCAAATTTAGGTTCTCATGGAAGACAAGAGGTGGCTAACTCTGTTGTTTGATTTATACACCAGAGTCTTCGCCGAAAGTTAAAGTTTTCCCTATGTCTGTTTTCTTTCATATGCTCTTTGTAGGATTTTCCAAAAGAGCATTTTTGCATAAATGGTCACACCTGAGTCCGAGCCTTCTGCTCTGCCACCCAGGAAATGCACAGCTGCTGTGGCAGCAGCTGGGTGGCTTTTCAGACTGGAATTTTTTTTCTGCCTTTTTGTTTTCTTCTTGTTACATTTTTTATTGAGCAGAGATGGCTGTTTGGAACAGGAAGAAGCAGGTCTTATTTACTCTTCTTGCTGTGTTACTGGTCAAATCCCGAAGAACGGTTCTCTACGTTCAGTGTTGTTCATAAAACCTGTTGGTCATACTAATATACGTGTCCTGTGTAGTTATTGTTTTCTGTGTATTAAGACTAAAACTACTTGGTCCATGTAAGAGCTTTGGGGAAGCTTTGATGTGAATCTCAGGACTTGGGAAGGAGCACTTGTCTATGAAAAGCACTTAGATTAAGAGAAGAGGACAGAGAAAAAAAAGAATAATTATTTTCTTACTACAAATATTTCCATTTGTAGTAAAATTTTTGAAGAAAACAATTTCTCGTTGATACTATGGCTATTAAAAGCAGTAACTTGATTTGAGGTAATTCTACTTCTCTCCTAAAAACATTTCCTAAGAAAAGAATTTCCAAGTAAAGAAAAAAGTTACATAAAATGGCAATGTTTAGTGTTATTATACAAAGCAACAAAAACCAACCTAAATGCTGGCCCATGAATGACTGTGAAATAAAAATAAAAATGTATAATTGGAAATAAACCTAACAAACTTCAAGTAAATTTCCATATTTAAACAATTCTTTAAGTTGGACATACTCTGCTCCAAAATGACACAAAAACTGCTAAGTTTTTCTGTCCTTACCCAAAACTGCACAATGTAATAAAAAGATAAAGGAAAACTAGAAAATGAAGAGTAAATGGGAAAGAACATGAGGAGCAAGGTAAAGGGGGATGCAGGGAGGAACACCACCACTGGCTTTTAAAAAAGCAGTATGGAAATCAGTCACCATAGAAACCTCCTAAGAGCCTCAGTCATCATCGGAAAGGCTTCCTCCAGCAGCAGATGGGAGCAGCTGCGGAGACCCACAGCCAGACATTACCATTACGCGGAGATACAGTCTGAATTGCAGGTCTCCATCGGGTCCCTCCACTCAGAACTGGGGGAGCCTGGTGGAAGAGGGGGAGGAAAGATAGCAGGTGTCAGAGGGGATGGTGGACACCAGGAGGACATGGCCCACAAAACCTGCTAAGCATGGCTCACCTAGGCTCAGAGACTGGAACAGTAAGCATGGGGCTTGCATAGGTCTGCACTTGGTTCTCTGCGTATATGTTAGGGCTGTTAGCTTGGTGTTTTTGTAGGACACTGAAAAGTGGAAGCAATTGCTTCTCTGCCTCTTCTGCCTGCTCTTGGGATGTTTTTCCTCCCACTGGGTTGTCTTGTTGAGCTTCCGTATGAGGGCTTTTACCTTGTCTTACTGCATCTTGTTTTATCTTGTTTGGCTGCCATCTCTTAAAGGATGGCTCTTTTCTGAAGAGGAAGTGGAAGGGGAGTAGATCTGGGAGAGAGAGGATGTGAGATAAGGGGAGCTAGATGAATGGATGGAGGGGAAACTGTCATCCGGATGTATTGTATGAGAGAAGAATCTATTGTCAATTAAAAACAGAAAGGAACCTCCTAAAATGCATCCTATATAAAATGAATTTAATAGGAGCCACTAGGTAACCTGGGATACAATGTATCAGCTAGACATAATATGCTACCACGTAAAACCTCCAATGTCAGGAGTGGGTGCACATCTAGGGCCCCATTGAACCCCGAAATAGGACAGACTATTTCTTAAGCTATAGGTAATTCACCATAACCATATGGTAAGCTCTTATTGCTAATGACATAAGTTTCCAGTGTCATCAAACAGAGAAATTAAGGTGGTATCCGATCAGAGACTGTATCCCTACTGACTACATTCATGGTGCTGGAAGGCAGTTACATGACATGGGAAAAGAAAAGTTATCAATAATATTACCCAACTACACACCCTGTTACCCACAATAACAACCTTCCTGCCAGATATGCTGGTGCAACAGTGGCATAAATATTTTGGGAATAAACAACCATATTTTTAAAATTGTACTTAAGACCGCCTCCATGAGATGGAACCAAAGCCTGAGCTTGGATAGTTTAATGCCTTGGGAGAAAACCTATTACTGTTATTCTGCTGAAGAAACATGGCAATAAAGTATCCCCCAAAGACACACTGCTGTGTCTACAGATCCTCTCAACCCTCATCATAAAGTTCTGTTTTCATTTTCATTGCTTTCAATTTTTTGAGAGTGAGGAATTAAGAGAAAGATCTTGAAGTTGGGTGGTTAAGAAGGTAGATCTGGGAGGAGTTGGGGAAGGATATAATATTTCATATTATGAAAATGTATTAATTTATGTAAGTAAAAATAATCATAAAAAATAAATAAACACACGCAGGGAGACACAAAATAAGGAAACAGAGGACCTACCATGTAGGAAGCGGCCACTGACATTTCAGTAATGCCGTTTGTCCTCACCTTGCTGTTAAAGCATCCTGAGAATTGAACTTCTGGATTGTCAAAGTGAATACTTTGACATGGAAGGAATGTCACTGAAACAAGCTGAATCATGGACATTTATACCAAATGGATTAAGGATTAAATTACTACCCTCTAGGAGATAAAATATGTCTGGAGATGAATCTTAAAATAGTTTTGCTCTTAAGCTAAATAAAACTTGCTGCTTTTGGCTGACTTCTGCAGAACTCAGGGACTCACGTTCTTCTTAGCTTTTTACCCTTGGAAAACTTCCCTTCTGTTCTCTGTTTTCTTTCTCATTTGTGTACTTAAGGACTAACTCAAACATAGCTTATGCTATGACATTGGTAAATGTGCTTCTTGCCGCCACTCTGTTGTGTATCCAATAAAATAATGTGATAACTTATGAATGAGCACCTTTTTTCCTCAATCACAAACCAAGAGTATACTTTGTCTTTGTTACTGTAAAACTCATGAATATCATTAGTAAATAAACAAGAGTTAAATTAGTATAAATTGGATTCAATGTAACATTTAGTGGCTAATTATTTTTGGATATTATAAGTTTTGTTACTCTTTCTTTAAAACACCAGTCATTGAATATTGTTTAGAAAAAATAGGCAGGTTATTACATATTTTTAAGGAAATAATTTGTTAGAAATTACAATCAAAATTACTTTAAAATCTCAGTACTTGATAATAGTTTGAGGTATTGCTCATTATTTTCTCCAATTAAAGGGCCATGGAGAATATGGCTACCCTTTCCCATGGGATAAAAATTAGTGCTGGAGAGTAGCCAAGCTAAACAAGGCTCACAAATGTCAATAACTTATGGAAAATGTGATTGACTCACAAATGTTTTAAGAATATTTTTTGATGATTTCTGTTAAAATGCTTCATTTTTCTCCCATACCCACTGTACAAAAACTGAAATAATTTACTATAATAATTTTAGCAATATTGATCATTGAATACTTACTATACATGGAAAATATTACTGGAACGTTTATATGCAAAAATTAATTTAAGAGGTGATCAATTCTTCATGTGTAAGTATGGCATATTGTAAAATTCTTTTCAGCTACTTAATGAACTTCTAGAAAAGATACATTTTAAGGAAATTGAATTCAGAAATTATATTATTGATATATTTGTATATAAGAATTCAATAAAAAAATCTGAGTTTTTAAATTGCTTCTAGTTATATTACCTCTCTATATACAAAATTGATTATATTGCCCATTGATCTTAGAAATGTAATAATTTTTAGCAAATGATAACCACTACATTGAATATTGGGTCAATTATTCTTCTTTATTTAGTAAAAACTTTATTTTTTTTCTTTTACAAGCTATCTATAAAAATAACCTTATAATATAAACTATAAAGAAAGACAAATTTATATTACATTTTAAACTGACATAGTAAATATGACATTTCTGTCAATAAAAATGATGATTAACATTTAGACAATTCATTGGAATAATCTTTATGTCTGTCAGAAAGCCGTTGGCATTATTTTGTCATACATCATGTTGTAGTTGGAGTGCAGTATGGGGCCCACAGAGATTCCATAGTGAGCCTTATTCCATCTTGACTAAAGATCAGAGAGTCGGAGATTGTTCCCTGCCGCCACACCCCAACCTTCAAGACTGCATAATAGGATGTTTTGGCCAAAGGCATGGTCACCAGATGTCTTGAGACTAAGGAGATGTTACACTTGTCTATACTTTGTACCTTGAACCATGATGTCCTTGAAAGGGGGAGGTCTTTTTGCCCCCCCTTGCTTGAGTATAAAAAGGCCATGACCCAGAGCTATCTTGTGTCTTCATTGTTTTCTCTTGTGTCTACCTCTCTATATATTTCCTGCTGTTATATCTCAATCCTCACTCCTCCTTTCAAGGACCCTTCAACAGGGCAGGGCAGTACCCCAACAGTGAGGCATTATAATTGGTGTTTAATAGTTAATTGAAAATATAGGATGCTATCAGAATATCATGCTTAAGTCTTATTTCTATATCCAGCTTTATGAAGACAGATGTCATCTAATCCATGTTTATCTTGCTACAACAATTTTCACGAAATATAGGAAGACACATTTTAAAACATTTTATATTTTACAAATGACAATATATTTTGATTTATTCAGCATCACACACACACACAAAGGGATGCTTAGAGATCCTTCAGATAGAATAAGGATTGACCTCTAATTACAATTTTTTGAAAAATATTTAAAGAGAGCCTATTATGAAATTGCATTAGTATTTAAACTGTAGTTGACACTGTCAAAGTACTGTTAGACTTTTGTACCTCTGAAATTCTAGTGTTCTAATAAAAACAGGGAAGATCAATAGACAAAAATAAGTATGTGACACTTTAGTCACTGATTTTTTTTAATGTTTTATTTGATTGTGTGGTATTAGGATTTGGCAGGTGTAACTGAACAGAATGAAAACTGTACTTCCAGCTGTTTCATAATCCTTATCATTGCTTTTTAAAGCATAGTTTTCACTTGCTAATTAAACATGGCGTAATGTAGACTTAGAAATTTAATAAGGCAAACCTTTGTAAATTTCCTCTCCAAGTATATGTCTATCTCCATAAACAAACTTGGAAAGTGATAAAGAAGTAAATTTATCCATACAACCAAGTCAACGAGATGATGTCCATCAGAGTTATGGTGGTGGTGCCTTGATGGATGTCTTACAGGCTTTCCAAATTGAGTTCTTAACTGTAATGGTTAGTGTTGACAGTCAACTTGACAGAACCTATAAACCCCTGGGATCTGAATCACTGGACAGACCTGTGGGGGTGTCTTGATCACATTAATCGAGTTGGGAAGACATGCCCACTGCTCCCTACCTGGGTTCCCGATCTCTACATGTGGAAAAATGGGAAATGTGTCAGGTATGCATACATTCACTCTCTGAATCCTAATGGTAGATGCAATGCCACCAGCTGCTTCGTGTTCATCCATCTTGATTTCCTGATGGGGTAGAATGTATTCTTGAAATATAAACAAGAAAACTTCTGGCTCCCTTAATTTGTTTTTGTCAAGATACTTTATCACACAGCAACAAGAAAATAACTAAGGCATGAACCAAAAGGGAAATAAATATTTTTATAGTCATACAAAGAAACAGTCTCAAATAAATTATTTTAAAACATGACATTTTGCTTTTCTGTGCCTTATTAACTATATGTGCAAAATTTTCTCTCTAGATGATTCAGTTTACTAGGGTTATTTCTGATAGAAACAAGTAAAAAATACTAATTAGTAATTATAAAAGTTTCCATTCTCTTTAACTTTGAACTGTTGTAATAAAATGTATATTTTATATTTATATGCATATATAAATAAGCTAAGTAAACTCAAACAAATAAATGTTTAAAATCAAAATGTTCACTATTATTATAGTAACAAAAATTCTTAATTTGAAATGTAAAAATATTGATTTAAAAAAGTACAGTTCAAATTCATCTTTTATAATAAACAGCACTAAACATACTGCTTTCTATATAATATAAAGTTCATGACAAGAAAATTTTCTGATTCATTAATAAGAAGCATATTGGAAAAGAAACTATGATAAATAAATAGCATCATGATGATTATCTGTTGATATTATTTGTTTTATTTTATTTTTATACTTACATTTAGCATTTGTGTTTTATAAAGAAATGAAGCTCCCAGTTATCATCAATGAAACTTCTTTTTACAAAAATGGAAATTATTATAGAGATCCAAGACTGGTCATAATATAGAGAATAAGTAACCTGAGATGCATAACTCTGGCTGATGTATGTGTAAGGCAAGCCCTACCCCTAAGGCTCAGGGAATATTTAGAAGAGGGAGAGGAAACACTATAAGAACAGGAAGACAAGGATAGCTTTTGTTAGATAGTTTATTATACATTTGACTCTATGAACTCTAACCAATATGGTTGTCTGAATAAGACCAGTATAATGACAACAAAAGTTGACGTGTCAATGTTGACAAAGAAAATTCCATGTGGCCCCAACCCCTAGATGAAGAGCTACAAATGATCAACATTCACTGAGAAATAGAAAATCTTTCTCTCTCTCTCTCTCTCTCTCTCTCTATATATATATATATATATATATATATATGTGTGTGTGTGTGTGTGTGTGTGTAGACATATATATACATACATGTATATATGTGTATATGTGTGTATATATATATACTTTTTATTTATAGTGTACCTATATTCATATATATATAGTGACTATATATGTATGTGTGTGTGTGTGTGCGTGTGTGTGTGTGTGTGTGTGTGTGTGAAGCATTTGTCTATTTATTCTTTATCAATAAAATCCTGGGAATCAGATACTGGAGTAAGAACCTGATTGATCAGAAAAGCATTGGAAAAGTGACCAGTGACCGCCTCTCTCTTTCCTTCCTTGATCCAAAAGGGCTGAGCATCTCTCTAAGCCACTCCTTATTACTTCCTGTGTCTCTCTATATGTCCTGAGTCCTCAAAAATAAACCTGTATGGCTAATTCTGGTCAGCTCGTAGCTAGCTCCACTCTCTGATTCAAGGTAAACTTTATTGTCTCAGGAGTGTCAGAGTGCAATCAAAATATCCCACTATATATATTCATGTGTATATACATGTAACAATAATAATTGAAAAGCATGAACTTGTGATGGGGCATGTAAGGAGTTGGAATGGGTAGGGTAAAGGGAGGAATGATGTAGATGCAATCCTTATCTATGAAGTTCTGAAAAATATTTAAATAACAACAACAAAACCTCTGGAGCATTTCCTGATGCCCTCATCAATAGTGATACTGAGAAGCAATGATTCCAAGAACATAATCTGACAGAGGCAAGGGATCAGATATCTCAGGGTTGAAGTTCAGGATAGCTCTACAAAATAGAGACCAGCAGACATGTTAGCAAAAGCCCACACCATTGCAGAATGAAAAGCAGAAGAAAAGATGGTCTGTGTAAAGGATGAACCTACATACAATGTAAAAAAGGGGTAATTGTAACTTGGTTAAGTTTGAAGACTTGATAAAAAGCAGCTTAACATGGATATAAGTAGTTCTGCTCAGAACAAGAAGATTATGGAGTTATGTTCTATGCAGCAGTCCCTCAGTAAGTGACATCAATATTATATATTAGTTTATTCAGACTTGCCTCTTGCTTCCTATTCCTTACCTCATTTATCCCATGTGCTGCTATCAGAACCCTCCACACAGAAAGGAAGACTTGTGAATATAATACTCAGGGTTGACTTACTTAACATTTATATTGCTGTGAGAAAACACTATGACAAAAATCAACTTGGGGAGAAAACGTTCATTTCATTTTATGACTTATAGTCAGTCCATCACCCTGGGAAGTCAGGATAGGAATCCAAACAAGACAGCAATCTGGAGGCAATACATGTTGCAGAGGCCATGGGAGAGTGTCGCTTATTGGCTGGTTCTCCATGATTGCCCATTCTACTTTCTTATACAACCCATGACTACCTCCAAGGGGCAACACTGTTCACAGTTAGCTTACACATCAATTATTAATCAATATGATACTCCACAGACTTGTCTGTAATCCAATTCCTTGGAGACTGTTTTAAAGATTCCCTTTTCTCAGAAATGACTTGGTTTGTTCTTGAAAATACTATGAATATGAATACTCTGTGGCACAACTGTACTATTCCTGAGTAAATACTGGTATCTCCAAAGGACTTTAAGTAAACACACCTCCAAGATACTTACACTTCTATGTTTATTACACTGTACTGTTTAGAATAGCCAAGTTATAGATAGAAAGTACCTTCAGTCTCTTCCAATAATGAATATAAAATAGTCATTTTTCTGGAAAAATGGATACAACTGGAAATAATCATATTAAGCAAAATAAGCAGGAATGTGGAAGACTAATACTGAATGCAGATCCTAGACTTTACATTCACATGCATGTGTGTGTATTATGTGTGTTTGTCTGTATTCAAGTGTCTAATTATGTGAAAGGAACATATCTGGAGTAAGTAAAGGGCATTGAGGAAAAGAGAAAGTGGAAAGTATATGAGGGAATAAAGTTAAAGTGCATGATTTACTTAAAAATGTCTTAATAAATCACATTACTATGCACAATTTATATAAATCCATTAAAATACTAGTCAAAACCATATGTCAAGTAGAAAACATAAGGAAATGTATATTATCAGAGAAAATAGAGATTTTTAAAAGGCACTATTAAGAATTTCATAAAATAAAAGCAAAACTTCTAACTTAAACATATTTGAGTTTTATTTTCAAGTCAGTATTTTATGTTTAAAGGAGATAAAACAGTATAAAATTATTTATGGCATCTGAAAACAGAAGACTATAATATTAAAATAGTCTTTATCCAACAGGAAGAAGTTAGCAAACTTCATAACAAATATAAAAGTTAACTCTCAGTATTAAATAACAAAGCCCTAGATGTCTTGGAAAAAAAAAGAAATGCCACCCATTTTCACAAGTAATTAGAGAAATGCAAATTAAAGCTAACAGCTTAGCACTTTTCCAATTAGCAATATTTAGAAACTTATGTAAAATATTACTAAGAATATGGGCAAGAAATAATCTTTGTCTTTAATTTTATTTGCTCTTATTATTTTGTGTGTGTGCATGATGTGCTGTGTGTGGATAGTGTCATGACATGATCCACAAATGGAAGTCAGAAGGCAACTGTGTTTTCTCCTTAGTCCTTAGGTTCTGAGTAACTAACCCAGGTCATCAGGCTTGTATGGTAAGTGTACTTATTTCTAGTGAGTTTAATTGTGTAGTCCCAAGAAACAGTTCTCATATACTGTTGGATATAATATAGATTATGATATATGCTCCTGCACAGTGTATACGTTAGAAAGTGTTGAGATTAGCCTGTTTAACTTTGCATGTCAGAAAACACACTACTGAAGAAAATAAAAACAAAGAAACAAAAAGATGCAGGAAGCACTTTCAATGTTGTTACATCAAAGCATTGTTTTGGGTGCATAAGGTTAGAAGAAATCCAGGTGCTTGTACGGGTGAGAGAAGACAGATGCAACATGGTAGAAACATATATTAGAATATGAAGCAAACTAGAGCAATGGATAAGATGGAACTATACCACTACACTGAATCTGAATAGTGCTGAGTGAACAACAACAAAATACTCTCCTAGTGTCAAGTTCTTGACTTCTAGTAACATCAGAAGCTACACTGATCAAGTCTCACCAACATAATTGCCCAAACATGAGCAAGGTCAACACCAAAAGACATGCTAATGTTGATAGGGAAAATCATACACAAGTAACTGCAGACAAAGACATCAATTGTTGGTCCAGTGCTAAATGATCAACCCCGAAAACATACATAAAATAATACACATACTGATCAGTTATATTTACAGATATATATGCACATAGGAATATATATATATATATATGCATTCAACAACTAGTGAAAGTGAGACAATGAATTTGAAAGACAGCAAGGAGGTATGGGAGAGTAGAGGAAAAAAAGGAAAAAGAAAAAAGGTTATACTTATATTAATCTAAAAATAAAAGTTTATCCACAGAAGCTGCTATGAACTTTGAAGGAGAAGTTGTGTGTGGGCATATATTTCCTCATTCCTCTTCAGAGGATTTGCAATGTCACACAGAAAATATTCACTTTTTCGTATAATGAACTTCCTAAAGTGCTTTCTATGATGTTGCATGGTCTCACACTCCCAGTATATGGAGCTATGTTTCATGCTCTGTCGTTCTTATCTCTTCAAGCATTGGATATCATCAGCTGATTCAAATGAATGTGTATAGTATGATACTGATATGCATCTTCATAGTGTACTTTAGGAACTGATTATCTTAAGCTCTGCTGCCACTTAACATATCTTCCATATGAAGTCTCTGTTTAACTAGTTTGCCCATTGCTTTTTATTATAGAGTTTATAAAATTCTTTGTTTTGAAAATTCTTTGTCATTCATATCTATTACAAGTATTATTTTCAAGTTCATGACTTGAAATTTCTTATTTTCACACTGTCTATCACAGAGTAGAATTTTGGTTCACTGAAATCCATTGTATCTATTTTCCTGCTGTGATTAATGTTTCATAAACTACATCTGAAAGTACCATATTGTTGTAATAAAATCAAGTCTATAATTTAAAAAATATGCATTCATGTAGTGATGCACATTGAGTACTTTATTCCTAGAAAGGAGAGGCACATGGAAGCTAATAATAACCATTTAAATAACAAAAGAAAAACAGTGCAGTGAATGGTGGTGGTGGTGAGCTGTTGTGTCAATAAAAGAAGACTACCATTAAAACCTAAGAATGGATCAAAATGGGAAAAGAGGTTGGCAACAGGAATCTCGAAATTGATGAAAATGGGGTATGGGTACTTAATTGTCCTTTTTAGAGAGTAATATGCAGGACATTTAAGAGGTTTTACATTTTCATAAGATTAATGCAATAGACAAAATAAATGAATTTCATCAAACTTGCATGAATTGTAAAAATTTTGGAAACAAATAATGAAGGGATAATTAAGCAAATTATAGTACATGTACTTAAGGTAATGATGTGAAACACTGAAAATGATATTTGTGATTAGTGAGCCAGATACTGATCTAAACTTTTATTCTATTTTATATCATTTAATCACAACAAAGTCAGTTGTTGTGGATACAGCTATTACTGAAATTGTATAACAGGACTTAGTATCACAAGCTGTTAAATGGTAATCCTAGATCTCAAAAAGAGGCTGTCACAGAAAAACTCCTGGCTGACGTTTGTTCTGATTTATTTATTTCACTGTCAGTGAACACAGTTTGAGTGCCTGATCAAACCAGAGGTTATAGCTCCTTGAAGGAGCTCCTAACACAATAAAATATACCCCTGTAAAATTCACAAGGGAAAACAACATAGCCACAAACTTAATATTTAAATTGTCAAAGTAAAATGTTCAAGTATATCATATGGCACATTGGGTGATTATTGATAAGATTATCTGCATATCCGCTACCATAACTGCCGCTATTGCCCACGTAATCATCACCACACTCACCAGCTACATGCAGAAAGGAAACTCCTTTTTATGAACCATTTGCAAACACTGACACTAACAATATTTTCTCTTAATGTTCTGTATCATAGTGCTCATCTTCCTTACGTAATTAATGGGCCTGGTTTGCCACAGATTTTGAACTCCCTAGTGGGACAAAGAACAAAAGGGTGTTTCTAAGTACCTTTCCTCACAAGGCTTTCCACAATAATGATCACAAACATGACAACAGAGACAGTTACTGTGCAGAGGGTGTGAAACATTTAAGAAGGCCCTGTCTCTGCACGAATGGTTTGTATTTGCAGAATGCAGCATCCCATGATCATCACATTCACCACAGAGTATGCAATTTGTTAGCAAGAAGGACATTTTGTCCCTATTGTGAGGTGTTTATTTCTAGTCAGTAAGCAGGTACTAACTTAATTGGCTAAATGCAAAGATTCTTAATATTTCCTAGGTGTAGAGTGCCAGCTACAGGATACAGATTTCCTCCTATTTTCCTCCAAAAATGCCATTTAGAGATTGGACTTCTCTTAGTATTTGTTTAAGACAATTATGGAGAAATAGCTTAAATTGAGAAACCTAGCCTTACATGAGTAATTCCATCTTTTTCCAACCTGATTTTTTTTTAACGTCTACACCTTAACTCTGTGCAATAATAAAGCCAGACTCTACTTACTAAGCAGTAACTAACCCACTAAGGTAGTTAAAGATTGGTTCTAATGAGGTCAGGGCCACAAAATAAAGATGCATTCATGCCAATTAGTTCATGGGTAGAGAAATATTATCCTTTGACTGCCCACTGGGTTTGCACTAGGGCCACAATTCATACAATGGAATTAATTACATGATACAATGGCTCATCAGATCTCTGCCACCATTAGTGTAAGCTGAGGGGATTTCAAGTTTATATCCTTGTGCAAATTGGCATATTTTCCCTTTTTTATTTTTTAAATAAAAGTAATATTTGAAAACGTCAGGTAATGTGCTTCTGAGTTGGGCAGATTGGAAAATTCATGTAGTAATGTGGAATGTAGTTCAGTCATTCTTTTCTCACCATGATGGAACCTCAGTGTCACTTCAATAAACATGTGAGGGTTAGATGACTTGTATATATGTGACAAAATAAAAATTTTATGAAAGATATATATGAAACATATTATCTCTCTCCTTCTTATCCTTTGCTTTTTCTCCTTTGCAAAGTCAACTGTAACAGATTCTTGTCTGTCCTTTCAAAACTATATTATCATATATGGTAGAGCTTTCCTCCATCCTTCATAGCAATCATATTTTTAAATTATTCATATGACAGTGTTGGAAAACTTCCTATCTTCTCCAAATGATTGCTAAATAATTAGTCCTTTTAAAGCTTACCCTACGTAATAAAAATCTGAGTTGAAAAATCCATGCTTCAAAGGAGTACTGCATTACAGTATGTCCTCAATATGGGAGTCCCATGCTCTTGTCCATACACCTTATGTTTCTTCATAATCTATGAGGTTATGTGCACTAACAACTTCTGATGACAGTAGTTCATGTAAGTAAAGTGATATATTATCTAGCTACTTGAGAATTTTTTTGACATTTAAGAGTTTCTGAGTCAGGTGTGGTAGCACGCCATTGATCCCAGCACTCAGGAAACAGAAGCAGGTGAATCTCTGTGAGCTTGAGGCCAGCCTGTTCTACAGAGTTCCAGGATAGCCAGGGCTACACAGAGAAACACTGTCTTGAAAACCAAAGAGAAAGAGAGAGAGAGAGAGAGAGAGAGAGAGAGAGAGAGAGAGAGAGAGAACTATTTTTTTTAATTACAGAACATATAGCTTAATGACATTTTAGCTGCTCTGCTTTTGGTATCTGAAATACATTGTCAGAATACTATTCCAAATGTTATCTAATTGCCATCCCCAAAAGTTACTTTATCATCTTTTATACAGAGACTCTTTCTTCAACGATTATCTTGTCCTCTAGGTGTGCTCCCAAGAAAAAATGTCTTCTCTTAACACTGTTCACCAATGCACTCAGTAATGAATCTAAGAGTACTTGCTGAGAGAGACATGCAATTGTGCAGAGTGTATGTTGAGCACACATATCATTCCACCAATGCAGTCAAGACCGATGATCAATCCCAATCTCACTTCCATTCTTTACTCTTGTGTGGCTCCATGATTTGAAAGAACCAGCTTTTAATTGGAAATAAACAATAACCCACAATGCCATCTCACCACAGGAGAGAATACTTTCCCAATCTTAAAATGAGGTTTTCATTCTGTTTCTCTCATTAAGAGTTAAAGTCCTCGGGCGGTGGTGGCGCACGCCTTTAATCCCAGCACTCAGGAGGCAGAGGCAGGTGGATCTCTGTGAGTTCAAGGCCAGCCTGGGCTACAGAGTGAGTTCCAGGAAAGGCACAAAGCTACACAGAGAAACCCTGTCTCGAAAAACCAAAAAAAAAAGAGTTAAAGTCCATTAATGACTCTGAATTTTGACTGGCTTTATGAACTGCTTTGGCCAATTCAGAATGTGTCAAAAGTAACATTTTATAATTCTAAAATCAAGGACTCAAGACATTTTGTTCCTTTTTTGTTTGTATGTTTTCCCTTTTTATTAAAATAGATTCTTCAAGCCGGGCGTTGGTGGCGCACGCCTTTAATCCCAGCACTAGGGAGGCAGAGCCAGGCGGATCTCTATGAGTTCGAGGCCAGCCTGGGCTAACAAGTGAGCTCCAGGAAAGGCACAAAGCTACACAGAGAAACTCTGTCTCGAAAAACCACAAAAAAAAAAAAAAAAAAAAAAGATTCTTCATGGCATGGGCCTCAAGTTAGACCAGTAATTGGTTGTTCACTCCCACAAGCTCTAAGCCAACATGGCTCCAGCCCCAGCATATCTTGTGGACAAGCCAGGTTGTAGGTTGTAGATTTTTTTGTCTGGGTTGATGTTCAAGTCTCATACTGGAAGCCTAGCCTGGCTACAAAAGATGACCATGTTAAGTTCCATATCTTTCATTACTAGGACTCCTCACTAGTATGAATTCCATAGATTCCAGGAAGCTTCCAGTACACTAGCTTCCATATTGTCGCCTAAATGCCCTGTCTACCCACAAAATATTCTATTTCCCCTTCCCACGGAGATTCATCCATCCCCTTAAATCTCTCCTATCTAACATTTGTCTCTGGATCTGTGGATTGTAGTGTGATTACTCTACTCAATAGCTAATATTCACTTATAAGTGAGCACATACCATGTTTGTCTTTCTTGGTCTGGGTTGCCTCACTAAGGATGATTTTTTCTAGTTCAATCCATTTGCCTGAAATTTTCATGATATTTTTTCTAACAGCTGAGTAATAATCCATTGTTTAAATATACCATATTTTCTTTATCCATTCTTTGGCTGAAGGACATCTAGGCTGTTTCCAGATTCTGGATACTATGAATAAAGCTGCTGTATATAGTTAAGCAAGTGTCCTTGTGGTAGGAGGGAGGAGTGGCTGTGGTTGGGATTTATTGCATGAAAGAAGAATAAATTAATAAAATATTAAAAAATAGATTGTTTTCTCATACAATATATCCAGACTATAGTTTCCCCTATTTTAATCTGGTTCTGGAGGACTGCTGCCCTAAGACCAATGAAGACAGTTAGACTGAAAGATGAGATGAAAGGCCTTGTGCGTTACTCTGCTCTTGTTATCACATCGATGACAGAAAGGTCTTGAACTGTTTACACAGCCACATGATAGCTAAATGTATTCTTAGAAGGAAAGAAAACTCAGCCATCTGAGGCATCTCCCAGACAATGACAGGAAAAAATACACTGGTGACGTCTTGAGTCCTGAGTTTCAGATAGTTTGCTTCACAGAATAATTACCTAACACTGTTATCATTTCTATTTATGAAACCAAGGACTGAGACATGACATTCTCTGACTTTTGGAAATCCATCAAAGGTGTTAAAACTGGTTCCTGTCAGTCAAAACCACACCTACAGAGTTAAATGTGCTGATATCATATGGATTATAACTAAGAGCGCAGAATAAAACAGTCTTTGGGTGACTCCACCAGTTATCCTGAAGGATGGTAATCTTGCTGCTACATGAAAATTGAGGCTCCTTGGCAACCTGGTTCTCAATAAAAAATGAAATTATAAAGCTGCCTTTTAATTAAAATTGATAATGAGTCATGACACTATGTACCAGAGACACTCTAAAATTTATATCTATCCTCTTTGCCGAGGATCAGGTAAGAACCTCTGTGGGCTGTGCAATCTGACTTGTACCAAAAGGTTGTTTGAATCAAGAAGGAGACCATTCTGTTCTGTTTGTTTCTGTAATGCCATGAGCCTAGACTATGCCAAACTATTTTGAAATGTTAGTAATATGAAAATGCATACAGAGACACTCTCCAAAACACTACAATGAGAAAAGCCACATTTTCACTGTGAACTGGCACAGCTTGTGTGTCTGCAAATATCAATTAGAGTTCTTTCTTCTCTACTATTTCTTTGTATTTAAGATGTCAGAAATCAATTAAACTATATAATTTCATTTACATTTGTCTGAATATAATATAAGATTATTTAATATCAATAATTGAAAAACTAGATTTGGCTTTGTAAGAAATATATACTGTACTTGTGATAGCAATGTTTGGTTTGATATTCCAATCATTGTGAATGTTTAGAATTAAAATTTTGGTAGTTTTAAACATATTTATATGTTTCTGAATCGAGTTTCTAGTAAAAAGTATAGAATGTAGAGAAAAGTCATTTTAAAAGAAACAGGTTAGGAAATAAAATATCAATGGTGTGCAGTAAAATATTACAAGGTCAAGGAATAACTACCTCAGAAATTTCATGTGAAAATGAATATATTGAATACCACTTTTATGAGAATATTTCACTCCAATATTAATTGGGAATTCTGTGCCATTTTTTCTTTCATTGAAAGGATATAATTGTGAAAGTAACAGTGATACTTTCATTCTCTAAAAAAATGAATAATAGCATACGTATAAGAAGATTAAAGAATTCGCAGAAGATTCCTAGAAGCCCTACAAAATAACACACTTGGATAATACCCACAAGAACATATTAGTCTGACTCTGGAAAGAAAAAGTCTATTATCAATAATAACACTAAATTACCAAAATGAAGGGTTGTTGCTTACTTTGTCTTTCATGTTAACTTTGGCTAAAAACAATTTTCATGATCACAAAACTTTTAAGATGAAGCATAATTTTTCAAATTATCTCAACAACAACAGCATTAACAAAAATTCATTGTGGTGATATCATATCCACAGAGTCTGAGTGAAAATGTGCTCCAGAAAGTGAGAACTCTAGAGTCTGTGGAGACAGCTCACTCAGAAAACAGATGCTGCCAAACAGGACTGTAGCGGTCTGTAGGCTCATGGCTGGAGGGTTGGAGACTGGAGGATCTGTGGAATTAAGCCTCCCTGACCAGCCTTCCTACAGGAATTGATTAGCACTAGGTTCAGTGAGAGACTTTGTCTCAAAAATAATGTGGCGATGGATGGAGGAAGACATTTAAGGCTGAATCTTGTCTCCACATGTGTACATATTTTGTGATTCAGTATAACAGGAGTAAAAGGAAGGATGCTGAGTTCCAAACTTCTGAGTCCACATTTACTCCTCAATTGTTCTTATTCCATGCTTGTATGGCTACAGTTTGAATCTACAACTTATGTGCTTTTTTCAGTCAGTATTACCTAAACTCTTAATCACTAACTGTTATTTTTCCCATAATTTGCCTTAGATTCTGGATGCCTTTATTTTGCATTTCATATTCTCCTTTTTATGTTGTATATTTGAGAAAGTCCCATGGCTGTACTGAAAAATTAATCTGATTTCATTATCAATGTTACAAATTCTTATACAGATTAACTAAGCTTAGTTCCATGTACAGAATTTGGCAGAAGACAATTTAATAATGATTTCATATGTGTGTGTGTGTGTGTGTGTGTGTGTTGTAGTTCCACATGTGAATTCATATTTATATATGTGAAAGGAAAATGTGACATACAGATAATTCTCTTCTGTAATTAAAATAGTGTTCAAATTGTTATTAGAACTGAGGACTTATGATTAACTCCTTTACCCAGTCATTCTACTTTGACCCCCCTCTCTATATCCATTGGCACAGGCTGTTTCCAAAGGTGGAACAAAGGTTATCTGAGATAGAAATGAAAAACTGTAATATTCACAGCCCTCTAGGCCACAGTAAATTGCTGAAGATGTAATAAAATCAAATATTAATGTACTTTACTGAAGATAAGCACTGATCTGAAACAGGTCAGTACAGATATAGAGGTCAGTCAGCTAATGTGCATTTTCCATGAGACAGACAACCTTGTCACCTAAACAAGAGTAGGGTTGCCAGAAATTCTTTGAAGTATGACCAAATATCATGAGAAAGGTTCCTGAGAAAATCCATCCATGATGATAGGAAGCATGAGCACATGTTACTGATGATGACCAAGGCAGCAAGAATTTAAATTCAAGGCAATATGTTCTAGGAACTAGAGTAGAGAGTCATATTTATCTTTCTTTTAGGTGTGCAATTAATATTAATTTGCTTCTTTGAAAGAAAGACTAATCTTCATAATTTAGGGAATATGAATGACTAAAACAAAAACAAAAATACATTAGTTATATTTACTATCCTGTAGAATTTTAGAAGTTCTTCATTAAAGTTCAAACTCAACTTATTTTAAAAATAAATAATCATTCTGACTTTGATTCAGCATGCCCCCATGAGTTCATTTGATGGAGGCTTGGTCCAAAGTTTGACAGTGTTCATGTTGTGGGAGTTTACACAATATAGACTAAAGGAGGGAGTCAGTAGGTTGGTGAAAGTGATGTATGGATGGGATTAAGTCAGTTACAAATGAACAATTAGTTCTTACAAAAGCAAGACCTTATGAATGAGTTGCCTTTAGTTTTCTATCTGCTGGAATAATCTGTGTGGTGATATATCATTTGTAATCTAAGAAATAAAGCTTGCCTGAAGATCAGAGGACAGAGCTAGCCACAGAGTTAGCCATAGAGAGCAGGCAGTGGTGGCACACACCAGAGGCAGAGAACCTTCTGGATTCCTGTAAATTCAAAGCCACACTGGGCCACACGAGATTAATGAAGTATAAAGAAAAGAAACAGAGCCAGGCAGTGGTAGCACACACCTTTAACCCCAGCACTAGGAAGGTTGAAAGAGCAAGTGATATGACTGGGCAGAGAAAGAATATAAGGTGGGAGGAGACAGAAATTCACTCTCTCTTGCAGAGGCTCTTTCAGGCTGAGGAGTTGGTGAGGTAAGAGGTAGCTGTGGCTTGCTATTTCTCTGATCTTTCAGCTTTCACCCTGATATCTGGCTCTGGGTTTTTATTATAAGACCATTTAGGATTTGTGTAACAAATATGCTCTACCCTGAAAACCCTTCTGCACTGTAAAACCATGGAGATATAGCTTACAAGCCAGAGGAGCTAAACTGGCATGGTGGACTTCATCTTCCATGACCCAGACTGGGAACTTCTGTTGCACCGATAAAAACAGGCTGGAGAGGTTTACTACTACCTGACTGGATTAGTCATGGCTTCCATTAACAGCTTCTTTGACTAGGCTGAGAAAGAACTTTCAAGTATGTGACAATAAAGAGATGAGTAAAAATGCTTTCAACTGAATCTATGTTAGGACATAAAACATAGGAAGAAATCAGTGTCAGTACCGAATTATTTTAAGTCTAGAGAATGAAAACTGTAAGAAGAGAATGGAGTCTGAAGATATATGATATTGACTAGTGTCAGTATTGAGAATTTTAACTGTTGAGAGATGTAACCCTTACAATTTGAACTGTAAAATCTAGAGGAATGCTGACTCTCTGGGAAAATCACGTCATATTTGTTCAGATGATGCCTATGAAACCAAACTGGAGATGTGTTTTAAGTTAGCAGTTAACTAGTCCACAGCAGCTAGTAATGGTACATTTAGTTTAAATAACATGAACAAAGCATGAATCAGGGGACCAGAAGGAAATTCAATAATGTGCAAAGTATAGCCTAGCCTGATATATAGTAATATGTCCAGCTTTTAAATTATATCTCTAATTTTTGAGATTGTACTATAATCACAACATATGTCTCCCTTTCCTTTCCATCCCCCAAACTCTCCCATATACCCCTTCTTGCTCCCTTTTAAATTTAAGGACTCTTTTTACATTAATTATATTCCATGAATATATATGTACATTTATTATACATATTGCATGAATATACAAAACTAAATGAATATAAAAATAAATAACATATATTCACTATTCCGTCTGTATCATGTCAGATGGGAAGGAACTCTGGCCAGCCCGGGCCTGGCAAGCCTGGCTCTGGCAGGCCTTGCTCTTCTCTCCCATTCCCTCTGCCTTGCCAACAAGGTCTATTCCCTTCTTTGGCCACTTCTTGTTCCTGAAGTTGACTGCCAGGGTAGAGCTATCAAAGTGTTGAAGTCCAGTAAGGAAAGCCTCCTTGGGCTTACCTAATTAACATGCCCAGTTAAAGCTAAACACCTCATCCTAACGCAGGGGTTGTCTGTGCCTTTATAAACTGCCGGTTTCTTAGGCCTGTCTCCCTGGGACAAATACCCTTGCCCCTGATCCCTTGGTCCCTTCTCCTACTGTGCAGTCCTCTGTCTCCTCTCTTTGTCTGTTATTCCCCGTTCTCTGTCCCTCTGGGGCAGATCCATCTCCTTTGGGCTGAGAACTTGGTCTTGGGGGTCCTGAGCCCGTAGATACCCCTTTCATCGCGTACGTATGACGTCAGCTGTTGTTTTCTCCCAGGGTAAGACTATTTTTCCCACTCTCATCATCCCTTAGCGTCAGGCAGTCCTTTGTGTAGGGTGGAGGTTTTATGGACCCTCCCCCTACACAGATACCCATTCCCTTAGAATGTGTGCAATTTTAAACAAAGTTTCTGAATACAAACCAGACTGGTCTAGGACTCAGTCTCCTCTTCCTCCCAAGGACTGAGGATATGTGGGCTTGCGACTTGCTGGCTCATTCAGCTGCTAATCTATGCAAATTTGAACTACATCAGGTAGACCTTGAGGAGAAGTTTAAAGGAGGGAAGTAAGATTTTGGCCAATGAAGCTCAGGCTTCTGAGGGAAGCAGATTGCTCTCCCCTGTCCCGTGTCCAGAAGAGTACCACAGAGAGAGAAGCTGGCTGCCCAATAAAGTGCTCCAAAGATCCCCATATGGGAACTGATGTCATTTGCCATAGAGTGTGAGACAGTGTAAACTCGAGTACCATTACATTAAAAAAAAAAAAAAAAAAGTGTCGCTAGTATGCAATTAAGAGCAGACTCCTGGCACCAGAAGATCAATAAGCTAAGCACACAAGCTGAAAACGTAAGTGGTAGGGAAAGTGAAAGATCCCCCTGCTGTCAGAAAAAGCCACAAAGGCTGCACTCTGGGCTTTATTTGCAAGGGGCCAGAATTTAATTGGAGAAGTCAGCATAGCAACTTATATTCGGGGATATTTTCTATAACAACCATACAATCACCATGGTAAGTCCCTGTGTCCCATGTCCTTTGTTGAAAAGTTCGAATCTCCATGCAGGGAATGTTTTGAGACAGCACTTGCAGTTGCGGCTCTGCCAGGGCTACAATTAGAATCCGTGCCTCTCTTTGAGCAGCTCTGCATGCATCAGTTGGAGTAGAGTTTCTCTTCAAACACTGATACAGCAGTCCTGCGGGAGGTACTGTGAGTTTTGAGTTAGAAATTGGCTGCCAATTTCCTCATAATATGGCAACAACAGATATCAGCCCATCCTGAGACCATTATTATTATTGCACATCTGGGCCATTTCAATCTCTATCACTGTGAAGCCCCTATTGCTGCACCTTTCATTAATTCATGGCAATTAATCATGAGAAAAAAGTCTTAGTCACCATGCCACATCACTCAGGTAAGCATTTCCCTATTCCCATTTTATCTGTATATTAGCTATTGAGAATATCTTACCATAAGAACAATTTTTAGGGAAATTGTTATCCATGGATTTTTTTCAGAAATTTTAAGTTTGAAGAAAAGTTAAAGTGGAAGGGGAGGAAGGAAAGCTAATTTCATAGTGAGTTAGTTATCTGGTCATGGGTTCGTAACAGGAAACTTGTTTTTTAAATACTGCCAAACAAGCAGCTATTTTTCAAGGTAGTTTGTCTTGACAAGAAAGGAAAATAAATGGATCTACCCCCTTCATTCTAGTTGTAAATGATGGAAAATATTTCTGTCAGAGTCTCATAGACTCAGGTAGGAAGCAAGGGATCATAGTTCAGCTACCTGGCAAAGAATGATTAAGTTGTCTGCAAGTAATTGGCTGATGTTTATGCAGGGTTAGTGATGACAGAACCTGCCAGGTCGTAGACAAACAAGCAAAACCTTGGAAACAGATTGTCTTCAAAATTACCTGGGCTGGGTGAATATCATTTCAAATACTTACATTATCTCCAACTACATTATATCTCTTTGACAGTTAAAAAAATAAACAAGTTTCTCAAGAACACTGACAAAGCAGTGGACTTGAAATCAGTGTGTGTCAGATTCTAATGAGCATGCTGTACCTCTACCCTGTAGAAGAAAGTCTTGCAGATGAATGACCGGCATGAAAATTCTTGCTGTTTTATACTCTAAGTTACAAACCCATTTCCAATTTGGTTAACCTTTCCATTGAATCAATATGTAGTGTCTGGAGGTTTGCATGTTTCGATAGGCATTGATAGCACTTCCCCCTGAAGATTCCTTTCTTTAAGACCATGCATCCAGTTCCTGTTCCCCAACCCAGGTCCCATATACTATTCTCTGCTTATTTCCTCACATCTAGGAATCTGCCTCCTAAAGGCTAGTTACCGTGTGAGTGAAAAGATCCTTTTATTCTGCTGTACATCTGAAGTACATCATTAGTCCATGTTCATGGTACAGTTTTTGTTGTCCAGCTTGCTGTCACTGTGGCAAGCTATAGAACTCAATGTAAGGTGGAGAAAAGTTCATGTTAGGGCATAGATTCACAGGTTTTGGTCCACGGTGACTCCACTTTCATATCCACTTGGACCAGTTTATCTGGGTAGAAGCAGGTGATATAGCAAACACATTAACCTCATGGCAGTCAAAAAGTAAGGGAGAGAAACTGGGAAGGAGAGGAAGAAAGTATGGGGGGAAGATGGAAGGAAGAGGGATGGAAGAGTCTGGGTCTCAGTGTCACCTGTAAAGACATATCCTAGCCCTTAACTTCCTCCATCTAGTCACATTAACCCCCCAGCATCTCCACGGGCAGTGGCAAAGGACTTGACATATTAGCCTTTGCTGCACATTTGTAATGCAGACATTAACACTAGTATGAGATGTGGCCATGGTGAGTACTTACAGCAACTCTCAACTTAATGTCTTTCTACATGCTTATCCATTTCCTACATTAATCATGTTGAAAATGTAAATGTGATTAAGACCTTCTCTATAAAAAATTTTTTTCACAAGCCTTCTCTTGAATTTTTTATTTTGAATTTACAGAAGTACAATGCCATTGATATTGCTCACAGTTCACAGTTGTCATTCTGGATCCCAGTTGGCTCACATGTATTTTCCTACCTCCTTGGCTCAGACTTGACAGTTGTAATGAAATAGGTTGTACTCATTGGAGATACTGTGTATCATTAAGGTAATGCTATGCCATCCACCCCTACAAGATTTCCTAGTTTGTGCTATGATGTTGTCTTCTAAATGAAACCTTTTCTGAAAAGAATTTCCTCATAAAATGTATACTTCTGTTTCACAAGCTGTTTAGCCTCAACACATGCCTATGTATCACCAATAACTTAAGTTCTCCAGGAGAGAAATTCTGAACTGTCTTATTAGCATTCTTTCCTCAGTATTAGCTCTAAACTAGATTCCTCCACCACACAGGCTCTTGGGCACAATCATACCTGCAAACATATGCAAATGCATATTTATATTTGCAAATACGTACATGGTTACACACAATCACATGCAAAAGTAAATTTGTTTATATGGTTTTTCTACCCTATGTTATTAGGCAGCTCCAATATCCAATGGACAAACGAGAGATTGCAAAATGTAGCTGAGTGTCACCAATTAATGGTATTTTTTCTTATACATATATGAAAAATCAACTTAATATATATTGGTCCAAATTTGTTAGCAACTGTGTCCAGCATCTCCTTGACTAAAGGTCATTTAACTATTTATCTTTGTTAGTAGTTATTCTCCTTTCAAACTTAGTACTGAGTTTATTCTCAAAATTTTCAGTAAATTACTCTCTGTTGATATGTTTTAAAATAAATATAATACATTAAATTTCTGAAGCTGTACTTGAAATAAGCCAAAAAAAGCTTTTTCTTAAAAGAATTGTGTTTTATATGTCTGTAAAGTTTACAACTATGAAGAATTTTGGTAATCAGGCAGGCATCCAAGACCATTCCAAGGGATCATTTTAGCTCTGAAAAGTATTATTAGCCTTTTTTAACAGCATCTAATTGAAATTGTTTACTACATGGTAAAGAAATCACAAAAATAATGGAAGAAAGTTTAACTTTTAGTTGTTAAATGAGAGCATTTTGAAGTAAATACAATTATCTCAGACCTTTTGTTGCTATTTTGATGGGATTCCAGCTATAAAATTTTAGTTTTTCAGTTATTTTATTTTTATTTTATGTGTATAAGTGTTTTGTCTGCATGTATGCAAGTGCACAGCACACATGTATAATGCTCAAGGAGGTCTGGAATAACTTGGCAATGGAGTTACGAACATTTGAGAGCTGCCATGTGGATTCTGGAAGCTGAACCCAGGTCCTCTTGAAGAACAGACAAAGCTCTTAAACACTGAACCATAGCTCCAGCCCCACATCAGTAAAGTTCTAACTAAATGTTCAGAGCAGCATCCAGATGTTTTGTGTATTTAAACATCAGTTTTTTAGACTCCTATCCAATGATCACAAGAAAGCAACTCTACCCTTGATCCACATCAAATTGCAAACCCACAAATCCATCCTATCAGCTTTACTGGGTTTTCCTATACATCCAATCTAATGCACAATGAGATCTTGATAAAAACACAGTTTTAAATGATTTTTTTGACAACAGCTATAGTACATACAATATCAAATATAACAAAAATATTACTAGTGATATTTTGTTTAAAGAAGGAATCTTCAAAATGTTTCACAACAAAGAGAAAAGAGTTATTACACACTCTAAGACAAGTCACTGTTCATACCCAGAGATACACAAATTGTTTTTAGTAGCAGTGATTAGACATTTTGAAAAATTCTCTTTCCCAACTGATCTCTGTCCTTTTATTTGACTTCTTTACTCTTTTCCCTGAAACAAATCTCGTTTCCCTTTCTAATTGCTTACACTGAATGAAACGTAACCCTGATTATGTCATTTTGCATATGTGACCTAGTTGATGATTAACATTCAGTTACTATAAAAGTGTAAGTGTCTCCATATGACATGAAGGCAGTGCATATACCTGCATCTCTTTTCCTTTTGATGTAGCCTGGAGGAAAATTTATGCAACTTGGACAAAAGTGAAATAGCCCAGAAGTGTGAATTACAACCTCCATTTCATCCGGGCTTATATTTAAAACTGTAATTTTTTTTTTTTTTTTTTTTTTTTTTTTTTTTTTTTTTTTTTTTTTTTAGTGGCAAGTGCTTTATTAGTACAAGCATGCCAACTCCAACACTTTATGCAAACTCTCCTTGTTACACAGTGAAACTGTTGGTCTACACCACCCACATTCTCCTCTTCGTGGCAGCTTTCCCTTTTATCATGTGCTTAACTTTT
>CABHPR010132825.1:0-14781 GCA_902168415.1 Peromyscus melanophrys
TTGGGAAGGGCCAGGGACTTAGGCATCTGTGCTTCCCCTCAGAAACCACTGCTGTCACTGAAATTGCCCTCCCTGGTCACACATCACACCCTTGTGGACTTGTCTTCTTTCTCCATTTATCCCTTGCGGTGTCTCATCCTGTCCCTGTGTGTTATTGCTCCACTGGTCATCACCGCATCCCCACAGGCCTACCTAGCCGCCAGCAGGAACCTCCTGAATGGCCACGGCCATGTCACAGCAATCCTGCACCCCACACTGCAACCAGGGTGAGCTTTTTCAGAGGCGACCTGATGATGTCCTCTTCCTCTGTCAAGGACCAACTGACTCTGAGTCAATGCTGTGAACCTGGTGCACCTCTTCACCTCAGACTCGTCCTCTGTCCAGCTCCTCGGTTTTATCTCCAGCCAGCTGCGTTCTTTAGCTTTCCTGACAGGAGCCACACAACCCTCCCCCAGGGTCCTAAACTCTCTCTCCAGCCAGGTGCAGAATTGCAGTCTTGTACTTGAGCCGACCGTGAGAGCTCTCCATGGTACTGCTTGCAGGGGCCTCAGGGCTCAGGGCTCCTCTGTAACACCCTCTTGCATTCCAAAAGCATTAAGGAGTCTGGCCCAGCGCTCAGAAAATATTTGTTGAATGAACGGCATAACAAACAGCATGCATTTCATAAATGATATTAAACAAATAAATGAAATACGACCACCTCCGTCCACCCCTAGAGCATTCACATATTCATTTATTCAAAAGTTTTATAGAAATCCTGTATTACCATTTGAACACTTGTTCTTCTTCAGCTGGAGGGCTATTTTGGTAGTCCGTGGAATCTTTAGGAAGTGAGGTCTAGCTGTCAGAAGTATGTCACTGGAAGTGGACCTGATATTCAGCACCTGGTTCCACCACAGGAGCCTATTGCCATGGCCGGGCTACTCCTCAATACATAATGCTGATAATTCACTCTCTGCCAGAGTGGGCTGAAAACCTCTGAACCTGTGAGCTAACATGATTCTCCCCCTTTTAAAATGTTTCTGTTGGCTGTTGTGGTAACTAACACACCCTCTTCTTACAGAAGAGCAAACATACTTGCCTTCCTCCAGTATATTAAAAGACATTGCCTAGGCCTCAGGGAGGACCTTGTTGGGAGGCAGATTGATCCAAGGCTTTCTCAGAGGCCCTGGTGAGAGGACAAAGGGAGTGTTCGTTCTGTGTGCTTGCCCAGGAGTGGACTGGGCAAGGTCTAGCCTGGAGGGTGGGGCAAGGGCCTTGAAGGAGTTAAGATTCAGTTTTTGGGAACCCAGCTTTCCCCACTGAAGGGCTGTGGTTATCAATCCCAAGGCAGCTGTGTCTGAGGTTCCCCATGTTCTCTTTGCCAACATTGTCTGATTTAGCTCTCTGCTTACCATGGCCCGTTCTACCCTTGCAACAGTAAATAAGATGTTGTACTTCTTAATAAGCTTGCTTGGCATAAGACATCAGCTTATGCAAGACCTCCCGGCCCCAGTTATCTGTCTTCTTTATTTGTCATCCCCAGTCTCACCTTTGACACCTCGCCATTGGGGACCCACATTCCTGTGAGTTTGGGTCAGACCCTCAGAGAGCATCCTTACAATCTATAATGCTTGGAGTGTTTAACGTTTTACAAGTGTCATAGTGAAACACTAAAATGTCTGTTGCTAACAGCTGCCACCAAGTTCGTCTGAGAGAGAAAATGGTCTTCCTATTTGGAAGGTGGAAGCTGGCAAGTGGTCTGTGACTCATGCTTAGCAGAAGACCAGGCTTAAACAGCTGCACAGAGGAAATGAAAGCAATGTGTTCTACTGTTGATCGTGAGCTAGGGAGATGAAGAGCTAGAGAAGGGGCAGCGTGAAGGGATGGGTGAGAAAGGTAAGGAGTGCTCATGTTGGAAGGTCAGCCAATGGCTGGACAGTCTGCACAGGAGACTGCCCATGAGGAAGTGATTTTCATCCCCCCGTTATCTCTTACCCAGGAGCCCCTGATATGATGTGACCATCAGATACCATGGAAAGTACTGTGTTCAACACCTGGATAATAACACCTATAAAACAGAAAGAGCTCCACAGCAGGAGTCTGAAGACAGAGGAACATGAAAAATTGGGAACTTTCACAGGGAAAGCATCCATTCCCAGAGCCAATCTGAGGGATGGAGGCCATGCTACCCACAACTCACCAGGCAAGCAGACCCTGGTTTGCATGAATCCCAGACACATCTTTTTGTAGTTCTATTAGAGATGCACTCAAGAAATTGGTGTTGAAAGAAGTTTTGTTTTCATTATTTTATGAAGGTAGCCAGTGTTCCGAGAGCTCTGACTCTGATACAGCCTCCAACCTTGACGGTGTGACTTGTCTTAAAGAATGGCAGAGCTGTAAGTTTGGTCCTCCAGCAGAGACTCGAGGTTGCCCTTGATAAAACACCACCTCTCCACTTGGACCTGCAGATGCCCAGTGTGTAACCGAAAGCAGGGTGAGAGCTTGGCGTCTCTGCCTTCCCTTTATGTCTGTCTCCTTTGGATCAGATTCCTGCTCAGCTCTAGGTAGCCATGTTCACCACTTAAGGAGTATCTGCCGACAGCCATAGCAACAGGTTAGCCCTGTATCTGACCTTGCTCATCCCCCTTTAGGACTGAAGGCATCAATACAAGTATGATAAGGAAGTTACTGCCAACTTTTAAAACATCTTGTTCCAGATCCCTGGAATGGCACCTGAAAGTTCCCATTAATTGCCCTAAACCTGTGGTCTCCTTGGATTTCAGGGACAGTGACCTTGCTCTCAGAAACCAGCAGGAGCATGCGATGGCTAGCTTTGGGGAGGCTGGCGGGAGCTGCCACTGGGACCCACAGCCTCCTCTGCATGGCCACAGCTTGAGGGCTGGCAGTGCTGGACCCATGTCCATTCCCTCTACAGTCCTGTTTCATTCAGGCCTGTGGCCTTCATGACTGTCCTTGTGGTCAGCTGCTTTCTCTCTTCCCACTGAGCACAGCCACTCAGGCAGTGGTTCTAGTGTGCTGGACTTGCTCTTCAGACTGGAATGAACACCAAAGCAGCTTCTACACAGATACTGGGCAAGGGTAAAGGTTAGGCCTGGATCAGACACCAGATCATCATCAGGATTTCCCCCAGCAAGTAGAAGAACACCATAGGAGAAAAAAAAAAAAAAGCCACTGGCCACCTCCTCCTCCTCTAGCGCCTCCTACCTTGGGAAAGTGTAGGTATCCAACAGGAATCTTCCATCACCTGGGATTTGTCCTAGGTTCTTCCCAGGGTATAGCCAGGGTCAATGACAAAATAGATGGCAGATATATGTAGAGAGTGAAAAGGTTCAGTTGCAGAGAAGAACAGTCATATGCTTAAGTCCAGAAAATAACCCAGTGTCTGGCGTGTGGCTTAGTGGGAGAATGTTTACCTAGCATGCATGAGGTCCTGGGTTCAGTTTGTTGCACAAGAAAGAGAAGGTGGGTAAAGAGAAATCAACAAAAGCCAAGAGTCACCAAGCTGGGTTCCAGGTGACGCATCCTTGGCTGAATGACAAGAAAGCCATGAGCAGAGCAGATGTATCAGCAAGAGGATGTGCTGGCCCCACTCACAGGCATGGGGCAATGTCTCCTTGAGACTGAATACGAAAGGAACCTGTTCTCTCTCTCTCTCTCTCTCTCTCTCTCTCTCTCTCTCTCTCTCTCTCTCTCTCCCTGAAAAGGGGTGGGGGGAGAAGTAAGAGAGAATTATCAATTCAGAGGAAAAATCTAAACAAGGGAGTTACTTATCTCCGAAAATGAAAACTTCACTTACAGGAATTTCAAGAAACCTGAGGAACAATGTCCTAAGCACCAAGATTTCTACTTAGATCTTTTCATATTGAGCCTCTGGGGATGGAAAAACCCTGAAGTACAATGCCACTTTGCCTTATTAAAGACAGTCGACTAGCACTGCTTGGAGCTTTTCCTGTCTCCTTAGCTGTATGTCTGGATGGAGGAACCTGAAGCTATCTTGCCCTTGGACTTATTACAACACACCTAATTGCCCCTTCACCAGGAGGCTTCATGTCACCTGATGACTTCTGAGCCTTGTAGATTTGGTCTTTGCTGGCAGACTGTTAGCTGCCACTTCTTGCTTTACCCAGAACCTGCTGCCAGCCTTAATCTATTAGAAACCAGGCCCATGCTCACTAGAGCTGAATGAAAGATTAAAGCAGAAGTCATGCATGGCTTGCCTTCTGCAAAATGGGCTTTGAGATGTGGTTTACAGCATCTGTTTCTGTGGCTCAAAACTCATTCTCCATCCATCACCCTAGTCCTTGGCTACTAGAGGCCAAGGGACCATTCTGGGAAGCAGTCAGGGCAAGTGAGGTGAGTGTCAATGAAATAGCAACCATTCTCTCCCTTAGTGAGCTTTCAGGATCTCCAGGGCTTTGTGAACTTTGTGGCTGAGTGTGGATTTCTATGTTACCATGGGAACACCATCAGAGGGAGCAACAGGGTCCTGTCTGATCAGAATGAGCAGTTGAGGCAAATCTGAGTTCTACCAAACTGGTTCCAACTCAGGCCTTTTCCAAATGCAGAGAAAAAAGATGAGTATAAGAAAGGGGATGCTGTAGCCTTCATTGCTGAGGCATGACTTCTGGGTACCATCTTCCATGTTTGTTCCAGGCAACTGGGGTAAGTGGGCAGAAGCATGGGCTTGAATCAGAAGGCCAGGCCCTCATCCAGGTGGACTTGCTATGTAGCCCAGACTAGACTCAAACTCCTGGTCATCTGCCTCTGATTCCTGAGTGCTGCAATTACACACACCCCAGGATTATAAGCACCCAGGCATGGATGTTCTCAACACTACTCTGCAGCTTTGTGTCAGTGCCAGGGGCACAAAGACGAGCTTGGTTCCAAGCTTTCCCCTGGAGAAAACACAAACCATCCACTGGGGGTCTGGGGACACTTAGCTGAGTGCTCTGAGGATATCCTAATGGATGTCAGTGCTAGTTGCCCCAGAAGCACAGAGGGGAAAGTGTGTGTCCTACTCCACAGGGGGGATGTGGCAGGACTCATAACCTGACATCATTTACAGAAGTGACCAGATAAGAACCAGCAGCAATGGGCCTCACCAAAGGTATTTTGAGATGCCAGTTCTCAGAATACACAAGGATCCCTCAAAAGAGTCTGAGTTATGGCAGTGGCAGAGGCAAATACAGGAAGGGAATGAACTCATGGGATATTTATGCTGGAACTGGGAACCAATAAAAAGAATGTGAAGAAGGAAGATGTCTGGGCAGAGAGAACCCGGGTTCTCTGTCTGTGCTGGTACTGTGCCAAGGATTGCACAACACCATGTCACTTAATCCTGGAAACACCAATGACCTGAAGTTCTTGTCTCTTTTAGATGATGAATCAGAGCCTCTAGGGGCTTCAGGGACTCCCCAAGATCACAAATCTACTAAATGGTGGAAGAGACTCTGAGTCCAGATGCTTCTACCTACGTCAGGAGAGAACAGACAGGCTGAGAAGTCTGAGATGCCATGCAGAGGCAGATGCTCAGAAGGCCCCAATGGACATGCTTCTGACGCTCCTGGGGAGCGCTAGCCTGTAGGTGAGGACGGAAAGGATTGGTGTCTCTCAGGAGATGCGGTTTCGGCAGGAGTGCTGCTATTAAGAAAGCCCTGAGGAAGAGTCACAGAGGATGAGTGACAGACAACCTGCAGAGAGACATTGAGAGGCCGGGGCATATCAGGAGGAAACAGAGCAGGAAAGAACATGAGGACTGGAGCCAACCTCGTCAAATATTACATGGCTGTCAGGCAGGACGAGACCGAAGGCAGAGCACCTTCTTTGGCAATGGCTATCTATGCTGCTAACCTTCAGGATTCAATTTGACCTGTCTGTCCTTCCCTCCTTCCCCTCCTGATCCTCTCCCTGATGACTGGGAACCTGGTCTTGAGAGCTGTCCACACATCGAGCTCCTGTGAGCATTTGAGAAGGGCTTCTTTCTGCATCAGTGCACCCACGTGATGGTAAGTACCAGAAGGGCATCTTCAACCACCACCTGTCCCCTGGAACAAGGAGCATGCAGTAATACGTGGCTGAAGTCAATAGGATGCTCTGCAGCCTCTGCTTACTTCCCAGACGCAGCGATATCTAGGCTTGTTCCAAGCTTCTCTGAGTCTGGGCAGAGATGCGGTAGCAGCAGCATCAGAAGATTCCAGAAGCCAGCCTGACCTTGAGCCTCCTCCCTTTTTGCCTGCCTAAGCACTGAGTCACCTATTTGCTGCTGCTGCTGCTGCTGCTGCTGCTGCTGCTGCTGCTGCTGCTGCTGCCACCTTTCAAGTCTGGAAATGCATTCCAGCAGAGAGGAAGACACAGTAGCTGCTTGGTTCATGGGGAATTGATGTCCTTAAACTAATTTAACTAGTAGTCTGCATTGTGTGATGGGATGGGGCAGAGAGGTCCCAGAATCAACGTTCAGGTCTCTTTGGGCTAAATGTTACACATACTGACTCCAGCAGAAAGCATGTGGTCTGAAAGTCAGGAGACTGGGTGAGCCTCTAGCTGGCCATGTGCTCTGGGGCAAGTCACTCACATTATCACTTAACATGGACCCTTTTCAGGTATCTCTCCTTGCTCTAAAATGTAGAGATGGCCTTAGTTCTCCTCCAGGGCAACGGTGCACCAGTAGAGATCAGGGCTGGAGAGAGGCGCCGGAGAGTGGAAGCTGCCTCCTGGACCCCAGGTTTGGAGTGCAGTCTGAAGAGTTCTGCAGAGCCCTCCCTTGGAGGCTTGGCCATAAGCAAGTAAGTGCCTGAGTCACTAAGCCTCAGCCCTTCACCTGTACCATTCTAGCCTCTTTCCCTGAAGGGTCCTGTAGTGATGACGGGATACCGTGATGATGGGGAAAGTGGTCAGTGTAAGGCTGCCACAGGAGAGCGCAATGACACCGCAGTTTTAATAGTAAATACTATTTATAGCTTAGATCCACACATCATGGATGTCCCTCAGCAGTCCCTGTAGAGACCCCACAAGTCCTTTCTAAGCCTCTACTTGAAGAGGTAAGGAAACTGACACTCTGAGGGATAGGAAGAATCTGCCTTGAAATTCATAGGCAGAAGTACCACTATAAGGCAGAAGGATGTCCTAACCCCCTCATGCATGGGCATGAGATGGATCTGGGTGTGTCACCCCCAGCCCCTGTGAGGGCTCTAGCTAGGGTAGGTTCTAAGCACCCTCAACTAGGGAGATCCTGATGTCTGGCCAGGCTGTTGCCCACCTGCAGTACACCTATTCCCCGGGCTTTGTCCCTGGCAGACACTCAGTCTGACCACGGAAGTCTCTTCTTTACTCTAGGTCTGTCTCATTAAGTGGGACAGAAGGTCTTGGAAACCTTCTAGCTCTGACATTCCATGGTTTTAAGAACTGGACTCAGTTAGGTGTGGACTTTGGCTGTAAACCTCAGTTAACTTGGATCATTCTCAGAACTTCTTCCTTGATAGAAATAGCCAGAAAAGCCATAAGCACACCTGTTCTTGTGTGGTGGCTCCTGGTTTACCAATATGTGCTGCCCCGTGTACTTCTGCAGCTGCTCCATGACCTCACATCCCTGCAGACTAAGGTTTGGGGTCCTCCTGGGAGGGCCTCAAAGTCAGTTGGGACTTAGCATCCAGACAGCGGGGTGTGGAATGAGCTCCAGGCACCTGCAGGCCAGAGCCCAGAGGAAGCAGGCTCAGAAAATAGTAAGAGGAGGGAGTTCCAGCTGGCCAGAAGCCTCAGGGCCAGCTCTCTCTTCAGCTGGGCCTGTTCTGGTACCTACAAAGTGAGGTCAGGTGGAAGGTCTGCGTGGGGGTTTCTCATAGCTGCTCCTCAGAGTGGCATGCTGGGCTGAAGTGTAGATGTGGTCTGTCTGCTCCTCTGCAGAAGACAGAGATGACACCTCTGTCAGGGAGTCATCCCCAACCCAAACACAGACCAGACCAACAACAGGCTTTCTAGAAATGTCTAAAGGGAGGGAAGACAGGAAGAAGGAGAGAGGAAGAGGATGGGGAGGGAAAAAGACGAAGAAGGGCATTCGTCTAAAGCCTTCCCCACACAATCCACAATTCCACAAGGCAATCCATCAACAGTGACCATGGGCACCACCACACTTAGGGTGGAAATACACAGGAGGAAGCAACTGGAAGGAATTTCAGATATGGATGGCGTAAGGACCTCTCAGCCTAGGCACAGCTGAGTTCCCTAACCCCGGGCCTGGTGAATCCCTGTGTCTGAAGATGGCAGGCATGTGACCTGTGTGTGCCAGGTTCACAATAGAGACAGCAGGGATGTTGGTGTTAAAGCCCCAGCTAGCTGCCATCCGCCAGGCTCACGTGACAAGGAGCTTTCCAGCTGACGATTTCCTATTCAGGAACACAGTTTAACGAGATTCTGCAGTGTTCAGGGACATAAAGAGGAACAGATCTTTATAAATAACTCCTGATTAAAATGGAGCTGAAAATAGGGAGACAGAACAGGAAGCAAATTGCTAAGCACTTATTGAGTCGATAGCATCGGCTTGGAGATCTTAGTGCAAATGGCTGGTCTGGTTTATTTCCTTCTTGTCAAAGGTTAAATGCTAGAACCTAGAGGCACCAAGGCTGTGTGTGGCCAAGGACTGTTTAAAGGGGGCACGGCTCTCAGCTACTGGAGTCCTAGGTGATGCTGACACAGGCCTGGATTAGATATCCCTGAAGTCTTTTGAGTTCAGCCAGGTAGACCAGGACACTTGGCCACTGTTAGTTCCCTAGAAGGGCTAGCCTCTGAGCCCTGAGATTCTAGATGGTGATTCATGGCTGAGTCCTTGGTATGAAACTTGGGCAGCCAAATGTCCGAATGAGACCTGGTCTGTGCTCTCTCCTGCTAAGTGAATGTCTCACCTGCTAGTCTCTTCTCAGCAGGGCCTGACTTCGCTGCAAGCCCGCCACCACAGTTCATGTTCTCTGGGAAGTTGAAACTGAGTGGAAATGTGCTTATGAGGCCCCTGACCTTGGAGAGTGGCTCAGCAACTAAATGGAGGCACCGGATGGAGCCTCAGGGCAGAGCTGACTTTGCATGGATTCTGTCCCTGACTTCCCCCCCACCCCAGGCCCCAAACACAAACCCTAAATCCTTAGGGAGTAACAACAGCAGGGCCAGGGAACCCCGAAGGGAAGCGGATGGGAGCTGAGACGCCCGTGATGGGCCTGTCAGCCATAATTGCAGGTGCCTGTGTGCACATGGAGGATGCCCCGGCTATGCAGGTGAAGGAAGGTGAAGATCTCAGACGGCATGGCGTGGAAGCCGGGCTTGGGCTTGACGTTGTCGTAGTAGTGGTGCGTGATGTGGAAGCCCGAGGGGTTCATGGGGAAGGCCCAGAAGCCGAACAGATGCACCTCCTCACAGAGCTCCAGGGCCGCCGTGACCAGGATGAGGCCGGTGCTGATGCGCTTTGCACGCACGCCTAGGCTGAGCCAGTAGCGCGACATGCTTGACAGGTACTGCGGGTGGAAGAAGTAGACCTGCTGCTGTGACCCGAAGTCATCCAGCAGGTACTTGACCCGGAAGGACACGAGGGTGTTGCGAACGTTGTAGAATGCAGGCAGCAGCACTGAGGCATTCTTGTATGTCTGCAGCACTCTGAAGAAGGGCCGCCGCCACTTCTCCAGCTTGTGGAACCTGCAGGGTGGCAGAGTGAGCAGCAACAAGCCCTGTGCATCCTCACAGCCCCGCCTCCCCACCTCATCCCCCACCCCTGCCCCCTCACCTCACCCTAACACCCCCTCCCTCACACCTCACCTCACACCTCCCACACCCCCTCACCTCCCACCTTTCACCCTCTTCCTCCCCGGGCTCACAGGGCTGCCTAGCCTCCTCTCTTCTGCCTCCCTTTCCTACCTTTACATATTTATTGTTTGTTTATTCATGGAGGGGGCACGTGCCACGGAGGGGGCACGTGCCACGGAGCATGCGCGTGGAGGTCAGAGGACAGCCTGCCAGAATTGGTTCTCTCCTTCCATCATGTGGGCCCTTATTATACAATAATCTTTTTGTACACTGTGAAGAAGTATCACTCTGATTGGTTTAATAAAAAACTTAATGGCCAATAGCTAGGCAGGATTTCCAGGCACAGAGGATGCTGGGAAGAAGAAGGGCAGAGTCATGAGGAGGTGCAGAGGAAGCATGACATGTAGGAGATGAAGTAACAGCCATGAGCCCCGGGGCAGTACATAGATTAATAGAAATGGGTTAATTTAAGTTATAAGAGCTAGCTAAAAACAAGCCTAAGCTATCGGCCCAGCTTCATAATTAATAATAAGTCTCCCTGTCATGATTTAGGAGCTGGCTGGCAGGACAGAGAAAGATTCACTACAAATGCTGCCCAACATGGGGATGAGCTAAGCCGTATGGTGGTTTAAGTTTAGCTCATGCAGACAGAAAAGGTTACAGATATGCAGTAAAGCAGATCCAGACAGGAAAAATCCTCTGATCAAGTTACAGTGTGTTTAAAAAATGTGAGTAGGCTTTAAAAAGAAAAGAAAATGGGTATAGACGGTCATAGAAAAAATAGTTTATAAATAATATGATAAAGTCTTTAAAGAAAAAATAAAATAACATAAAATGGACAGCTATGTAAAGACGAAAATACGGAGTCTGATTCCTGTATGGTGTTGTACTGACTTTAAATTTTTTGATTGCTGATGGGCAAACAATAGCTGCTGAGAGACACTGGATTATAAAAACTACTAAATTAAACCAACTTATATATTTTTAAAATGTCTTAACTTCAAAAAATATGTTTTTTGAAGTAAAAAAAATACGTTAAGTTGGGGAAGAGGTTATGCTTTTTTTTCCACATATGACAATGAAAGGCTATAGATCCATTCAAGATTGACAGAGATCAGATTTGTTCGGGGGAGACTCTCTGAAAATCCTGGCTACAGACATAAAGAAATAAACCTAGAAAAACTACAAGACAGGTGGCGTCTGTTTTATCTGTTCGAACATAAAACAAAAAGTCATCTTTGGCTGGTTTGTGTACAACACAGTCCATAGTTATGTTAATGCAGATATGTGTGTTACCTTTTAAAGTTTATGTGTTTTCAGAGCAAGGGGACCAGGCACCAATGAAAGCAGGTGGCCCTTTGATCCAGCCTCCCAGAGTGCCTCTGTTGGAATTTCCTCAGAGTTCTGCAGCCAGAACAGCTTCAAGGCTGCTGGCTGAGATGGTCCAGCCTCACAGACTTTTCTAACCAGGACTGCAGATAAGCCTTGTGCTTTCTCATTACACAGAGACTGAACAACAAATGTTATAACTAGTTTTCTCAGGACTTGACCATTATCTCCATTTTCTCAGGTTCCCTAAAGATGCTTTTATCCATAGACATCAGGAAGTAATCTAGAGAACAAAACACCCATATTCCCAAGAGACGGGGTAGGTGGCTTTTGGTTATTCAATGGGTTATGGATGTTTGTTATTGTTTAGGGGGGGATATAGAAATATAGGATAAAAAGACAACTATTAACCTCAAATATTTTACATTAGTATGGATTTGTATATATTGATACAAATTTAAAGGTATTTTTGTTATACTGAATGTATGTTTCTACTCTTGTTTGGGGTATTGTGCTTATGCAGCTTATTTAAAAATGTAATGTAAAATTTTAAAAATATAGGTTAGTAGTTAGTCATTCATAATAATCAAACTTGTAGTCATATTAGGTATATTTTCAAAGTAAAACAAGATATATTTTAAATAGATGGTCTTCAAACACTTCAAAGACCTACAGAATATGGCATTTAAGATGTTTTAATAATGTAAGGCTTTTCATGACAGTGAGACACATCTGCTCCTGGCAGCACCAATCTACTTCAGAAAAGGACAATGGGCATTGAAGAACCTCCAGTTGGAATTTACTTTCTTTGTGGCAAAAGCTAGCCATTTGGGCAAGAAACTGTCCTTACCTCAACTGCTGACAGTATGCTGTCCAAACTGGACAAGCAGGACACACACACACACACACAAAAGGTGATTGTCAAACTTTGCCAAGACAAGGTAGGTCAGTCCTTTAAAATTCCTGCTTCACAGAAAAGTCTGTCAGACATTCTAGGTCTGTAGGCTGAAGATGGATGCCTCAATGTTGTAACTCTGTAGCAGAACCTTGGGTAACTGTTCAGGCAGCCATTTTGTCATTTTGGAAGTGGCTTTCACTGCCCTTCCTGTTTACTCAGGTAATATTATATCCTTCTGGGGTCTTTGATGGATTGAAGACTAGATAGTTATAATTTTCCTTAGTTATAATAGAAGACTAATTAGGTACCAAACTTTAGACTCCATCAATAGAGGATAAACAATGGAGTGTTTTCTCTAAATTTGCCAAATACAAATGGACTGGACATTGTAAATGTCATTCTTACTTGATAAATGTTCTTACTGTATATGGTTTCATTTGTTAAAGCTGATACTTTTCCCTTCCTATTTAGAAATTCCTGATAATTGTTCTTATTGTATATAGTTTTGCTATGTTAGAGTTAAAACCCTTCCTTTTTATTTAGACAAAAGGGGAAAATGTGGAATAATCCTTTTGTACTGTGAAGAAGTGTCACTCTGCTTGGTTTAATAAAAAGCTAAATGGCCAATGGCTAAGCAGGATTTCCAGTCACAGAGGATGCTGGGAAGAAGAAGGGCAGAGTCAAGAGCAGACACAGAGGAAGCATGACATGTAGAAGATGAGGTAACAAGCCATGTGCCTAAGGGCAGCACAAGATCAGTAGAAATGGGTTAATTTAAGTTATAAGAGCTGGCTAAAAACAAGCCTAAGCTATCGGCCAAGCTTTCATAATTAATAATAAGTTTCTGTATAGTGATTCAGGAACTGGCTGGTGGGACAGAGAAAGACTCACTACAGGCCCTGGAGATTGAACTCAGGTTGTCAAAATGAACACCAAGAGCTTTTACCCTCTGGAGCATCTCATGGCTCCCAGGAGTATGGCTTTTCTTGAAGATGGTTTTGTTTTTGTTTTTTTTAATGGGCATAGGGAAGGAGATGACATGGGCTGAATAACTAGTGTGGGGCTACGGGGAGACAGCAATGCCCAACTTAGAGGATCAGGGCAGACAAGGAAGGCATGGAGGCTGTGGCTGGGTAGTGGAGCCTCACATCACTTCCCTGCTGTTTCCCCTAAGATTGGGAGTGACCATCTGATCCAGCCTTCTGCACTGGCTAGGCCTCTCCTTGGTATCTTGGCTTTTGCCTACATGTCCTTTCCAATGACCATCTATCCCTCTGCAGCAATCTCTGCTCTCTGAAGGCTCCTGGCATCTGGTGTAGTTTAAACTCCTCCCCTTCTCCAGTCCCTCTTACCCACACTCTAGCCAGGCTGACTACGTGCAGCATTGGGGTTTCAACACACTAGCTCCTGCAGACCTCTCAGGCAGACCCACAGAGGGCAGCCAAGTGAGAACTGAGATCTTTGCATGATCACACCCCCATACCTGGACATGGCCTGCCCCCAGCCCACCTGAAGTGTCCCTGACCACCTGTAGGTAACACCTGCTCAGACCTGCACTGCCCAAAAGAAACATAATGCAGGCCCCATGTATGGAATTAACAAGAAATCAGGGAAGTTATTAAAAATAATTTTCATATTTCATTTAACCAAATATAAAAATACTATCATTTTAGCATGTGATTAATGTAGAAATCAATAAGATAGGTTAAGTCCCTTTGTATGTATTAAATCTTTGACACCCAATGAATGCCTCATATAGACAGTTGGCACATCTCAATCAGGACCAACCATGTTCCCAGTGCCCAATGGTTGTAGGTGACTGGTGGCCACCAAAAAAGAGCACAGGTCTAGAAAATGGACCACTGACCTGTCAATGATGATGCTGGGGTTCACAGTGACTACATCTGTCTTCTCCCCCACATCTGTGGTATACTGTCCTGAGATGGGGGGCAGGTTGCACCTGCAGAGAGAAAGCCTCACATAGTTAGGTGGTCAGTTATCTTCAGGTGGCTGGGAGTAGGGGAGGAAAGGATATGGTTACAGGTCAGAGAGAGGCCGAGGCCACCAGCTGGGCAGGACATCTATGGCCGGCTAAAGCAAAGGTCCTTCTGCCCTTTATCAGAAATAGAACAGCAAAAAACTCCAGTCCTTGGTCTCACTGAAGTTACAACCATGGAGATGTTGAAACTATCACTGAAAACATGTCCTTGAGAGCTGTGGTCATCTTTGCATCTCTGGAATGGTATGGCATTGAGCAGGGAGATACAAGAGCATCCCCTTGTCTGGGGACTCGGGGCTTCTCTGAGGAAGCAATGCTCTAGCTAAGGGCAGAAATTAGCAAAAGTCAGCTGGCAGAGGGACCAAATACCTGTATGACATTCAAAGACACACCAACACCCCTTGGAAGTACAACACCGAGGTACGAAGCTGCACAAGTGTATGCAGTGTGAACTGCAGAAAACCCCTGAGGTAGGAATGCGGGGTCACCAAGGCAACAACACTCTAACCTCTAAAACTGGGTAACATGCACCTTAATTGGCAGAAGGGGCACTACAGCTGAGAATACACTAAGGGTCCTGAAATGGGAAGGCAATTCTGGATTGTCCAGGTGGGTCCAGGGAAATCACAAGAGCCGTTACAAAGAAATGTGATATGACAAGAAAGGTGTTTTAGTCTGCTAGTCAGGGTTTTCTAGAGGAATAGAACAGATAGATAGACAGATTAGATGGATGGATGGATGGATGGATGGATGGATGGATGGATGGATGGAT
>CABHPR010132826.1:0-21687 GCA_902168415.1 Peromyscus melanophrys
GACAACACAGGGATGTATTAATTCAATGTAGACAACATAGGGATGTATTAATTCAATGTGGAAACACAGGGATGTAATAATTCAATGTAGACAACACAGGGATGTAATAATCCAATGTAGACAACACAGGAAGGTTTTAATCCAATGTAGACAACATAGGTATTCATTTCTCTAAATACTTGGCAGACTCATTACAAGCACAAAAGTACAGATAGACCCTACACAGCTCCTCAGACATTTCAAGCAAGTACCACGTTCATAAACACAGCTTAGCTAGATTCCTCCTCATGTTCGGTGTATACATCCTTTCTCCTCGGTGGCTATCTTCTGAAGGATACGGGTCTTACAAGGACCAGCCCAGTACACTTTCTGATCTTTATGGAACTGTTTTCTTCCTCGCTACCTCATGTGCCTTAAACCTTACACTCCCCTCTTTCTGGAAAGCTCATTTCCAGAGAGTTCTCTGGAAACACACCCCGATTTAGTCCTTCTGTTCTCATCACAAACATCTTTGTGTGCCCTCATGTATCTCTGTCTTCTATATGCAAAGTGTGTTTTTTCCATTATATTTCAGGCTCCTGGGAGCAGGGACCTTATCATTTATTCTTTCTGAGTCTCCACATTATTTACTACATTGGTCTCTCATGGAATAATTCTGCTAATGTTATAGTGAAGATTTTAGATTGTTTTCCCTGACCTGTAAAATGCCAATAGCTCTTCTCTCAAAACAGATCACTTCTGCTTGCCAGTGTTTGAAAATGTCTTTTATATCTTAGGTTAAAATAAATAAAGTGAAAAAGATATTGGCTGGTGTCATGTGTTAGTTCCCGATTATTTCAACAAGAACAAATACATTCTTATACAATATAGGAATTTAATAAAATCAGCCTCAACTTTATGTTTATAGATGAAAAATATGTCATCTTTTAAAAATAAAATGAATAGTGCCACTTAAAAAAGTCTTGGAGATAAGACCAGCTTGAGCTAGTTTTAGTTGTAGTAAGAACTGTACTGGCCCCTGCCTTGGGTTTCACCAGCTGGCTGAGCAGAATGGGAATGCCAATTGCTGGCTCCCTGGAGATTTACTAACTAACACTGGCCTTAAGGAGGGCATTAGGAGAGCCCAAACGGTGTACAACGTACTATAATTCAGGTCCCTTTAAAAGCACCCAGACAGGAGGTTCAAAAGATCAATGAGATCAGCTGTGAGTGTTACTTCACAGTTCCTGCTCATGTGCTGAATCACAGCCTGGGGTCATGAGGACGCCATAAGAAGGGCTCTCAAAGTCTACCCGGGACCATGGTTGGCAGTAGCCAAGGCTAGAGACTTTATTGGCAAGAAAAGGAGCAGGGCCATATCTGGTCTTGCTAGGGATATATCTAAAACAGGAAAAAAAAAAGATTGACCTCCCTTTATTGATGTTCCCAAAGAAGGTTAACAATGGGCTTGACTATGTTACGGGATGTGGGTGTAAAAAAAGTACATATGGGAAGGTATGTGCTATTTGGAAAAAAAAAATCTCTCCAGAATATACAAATTTTTCAATTTACCAACGTTCTTCTTTCTGATTAACTTTCTTGGCCACTACCAGTGGGGTGAGGCTGTACATAGTGTAGATATAGGCATGTTCTATGACTCCCATGGAGTGGTCTTATTCTTAAGTTTAGCCAGAGGCTAAACAGAGAACAGGGGGTCAAAACACATTTCTTTTTCATCTTGGGAAACTGTATAAAAAGAAGTATCTATTTTGATAGTGAAGAAATTTGTAATATAAAAAAACAAAGGGCTTCTATGCAAAATTATGCATATACATCTGTTCTGTTGTGTTATTTTAGCCACTGGCTGAGAGTAAGTATATATAATCCACAAAGGACAAAAAGTGTTCCTGGATCTGGAGAAACACCAATTACGGTATTTTCAGGAAATCGTGTCTATTTTAGTAACCTACAAACGTCTGAACCCACTCAAGGACCCCCATGAATACTAGCCAAGAAAGAAAGGAGATGCCTGTAGCAAGAACCAATTCACCACTGGAAGCTCCACCTCCCTGGGCCTCCATCTTCGGAGACAGGGTCCATATTATACTGCCCATTTATTAAAAAGAAAGAAATCAAGAGAAGGAGTACCACATTTGAAAAGACTTGTTTTTGAGTTTCAAAAAGAAAGCTCAGAAACAAAAAATAGATCACGTAGGAACTTGGGAAATGAAGCATAAGAAGAAGCAAAGAATCTGAAGCAAAGTTTGGTGTCTACAGTCATCTGAAATTCTATTCGGTAACACATGCAATCCAGAGAGGCATGTTTGCTGAAGCGCCAAGTGAGGGAAGAGGGTGACGTCAGATACCTGGTCGAGTGGTCAGTCCTCGGTCAGCAGCAGGGCGGGCGTCAACAGGTTCAACTGGCGCAGGAAGCAAGAGACAGAGAGCAAACGAGACAAATCAAGATGGTTAGGTCGTGGCTTCTGAACGCAGAGCAGGGAAAAAGGCACGTGCAATAAACAAGTTACGAAAAAGAGCAGCCGGAAAAAGAACCTTCACGAGCTAATCCTGGGCACCAAGGACGGGAGGGGTACCACTTCAAAAGGCTTAGCACCACCGACGTGCCAACGGGGCGTTTCCTTAGTTTGTTCTTAAAAGCACTCACCAGGATGTGTAACAGCATCACAGAAGAAGGCTGGGGAGAGTGGAATTTCCCCTGAGCTAGGTTGGAAATAGTTTCTTGGCTTTTGACTAGAAATAAAATAGATTATATACCCAGCCCAGCAGTAAACCTTAAAGATAGCTCTTTCTACAACTGTCCAATCTTATCTTCTTTTACAGTTAATTAACTACAAAAGGATTATTCGATTGCCAGAGGAAATGCAAATATGAGTTTATCAGGAGAGCAAAGCCTCCCTCGCCACATAATGTGCCATTTAGTAAAGCAAATTCTGTCTTAGTTTGAGGGTAGAAGGGGTAACCCACGGGCTCTTACTGTCTCTCTTTCTAAATGGCAGGTTTCCTCTGGACAGATGACATTCAGCTGAATTGTATGAAATGAGACCATTTCCTTTCATATTTGCTGAGAGTCACAATTATTCCTTTGTATGCATTCTGGGACTGATCCAAAGAAAACGTCTGAGGTATAGTAATTCCCCGACCATGGTTCTGCACCAGTTTGGCATTCCCAGGGAAATACTTGCCTGAGCTAATACTGGTTTTTAAAGAAATAAGGAAGGGAGAGGGCAATCAAGCCTTTAGGATTAACAAGTGGCTGAAGGGCAGATGAAGTCGAGGGAGGAGGAAGTCCCCTGAGTCAGGTCTGGCAAGTATAAAAACGAGACAGAAATGTGAGCACGGGAGTGGAGGGAACCGAGCTGAGTTGCATGGAGGCCTTGGGACCAGCAGCTTCAACTGTTTAACTTCCAGAGGCTCACAGGCCAAGCAGTCAGTAGAGACCACAAACCCAAATCCATTCTGAATGGCACACGTTGGCAAGAAGAGTGGCAGGGAACAGACAGACAGTGTGCTGTCTTCATAATATGAGCAAATGGTATTTCCGAGCGCAGTAAGAGACTTGGGTACATCAAGAGGAGGAAGGGACTTTGCCCATGCAGAGACTGGCAATGTGGTGGGTAGAAAGAAGGGAGGTGGTGGTAGTGATGAAACCCAGGCCCAGCATCCACAAGGTGTGTGACTGGGCAAACAGCCACTCGAGGCTGTTTCCTCTTATGGAAAAATGAAAATAATATCATCTGCTCTTCCTATTGCAGTAAGGATCAATTAGTTGTAAAAATCGTCTTCAGAAAGGTCTCACACTATAAGACTACATTTATTGAATGTCTGGTTATTTCAACAATGACATTTACAGTTTCTCCATATTTCATTTTCCATCACAAATACGTATTGTGATTTTATGACCTCTGTAAAATGGGGTTAGCTGTAGGGTGACTGTACTTTCTTAACTGTCTTGATGATGAGAGGCTTAATGGTGAGGCGGCTGCCGGTGTGACCGTAACAAGCTACACCCACTCTGACAGTCACACCTTAGAAAATGTGCCTTTGACTCAGGGAAGCATCTGTGTCTCTGGCACAAAGGCAGGTGTAGAGCTTGTGGTCTCATAATAATCCACAATTATTATGATAATAATGAAAATTTATTAGGGCATATAAAAACCTAAAAGACATTATTCTAAGTGTTAGTCATTAAACTTGGGTAGGAACATAATTCTGATAAAAATTTTGTTTTAGGATACTGTTTATGATATGAAAACTGTTTTCTGTCTACCTGTTTTCTTTTCAGTGATTTGAGAATTTTGTTCATGTATACAGTGTTCTTTGATCAAGTCCTTCAACTCCAATTTCTCCTTCATACCCTCTTCCACTCTTCCCTCCCAACTTCAAGGGTTCTTTTTTTTTCACCCAGAGTCCACTCAGCACTGCCAGTCTACACATCGGTGGAGAGACATCTACTGGACCTTGGGCTACAACTTTGACAAGAGCTGGTTCCCTGTCTCTTAGCAGCCCTCAGTTCCCAATGTGCTCAGCTGGGGTGGGCCTTCATGATCACCTCCTCACTCTCTGCAGGGATTTAGTCTGGCTTGATCCTGTGCAGGTCTCTTATGCACTCTCTCAACTGCTGAGTTCGTTTGTGCCCTAACTAACTGCCCTGTTGTGTCTCATCATAGCCATGCACTCACCTGGCTCTTACCGATTTCTTTTCTCAGGGTAAAAGAACTAAGTGACCAGGCATCTACCGATCTTGATTGTCTTTGGTGAGAAAAACCACACTTTTCTGGCAAGCATCTGAAGTAATGATGGTAAGGGCTTCAAGGACAATGTAAGGAAATCCTTTGAGAACTGCAGGTATTTTTAGTAGCTCAGGGTGTGCACATATGAAAGAGGCGGGGAGAACAGAGAACACATCTCCCAGGGAAGGGAGCGGCAGGAGTATGCTATTATATGCCTTTCTATACTTATTAATTTGAGGGACGTAATGTGTAGGCCTCATGGTGAGTCATCTGGACAAAGAATGACAAAGCCTCCCCAACAAGATCCAGGTCCCATTAAAAAGTTATTATTATTATTTTTTCGTGTATTCTAGGCACTTTTCTATGACCTTTTCCATGCTATCCCACGTAAGGCTCTCCGTCCTACCTTTAAGCAAGGAAGGAAGGTACAAACGATCTCAGACTGGGAAATGGGTGGAGAGACGCAGTAATGTGAGCACTGTCACATGGCGGGGCTGCAGAGGAATCTCAGACCTGATCATCAGGAGTGGGGGGCAAGTCCTGGCTGCCGTCCCAAGGGGAATGTGCTTAGACCCTAGCCTAGTGTACATGTGTTCTACTACAGACCTTAACTCCCAGTCCACAACAGTTCATCTTTGAATAAAACGGACAGGCAAGGTCTTCCCGGGAAAACAGTGTTGCAGATAACTCTTAGAAATAACACACTCTTCCCTCTGTTTACCCAGTGACACCCATCAATGACGGCAGGGGCTGGGGTGGGATGGGTCAGTGGGTAGGAACACTTGCTCTGCAAGCATGAGGTTTGAGTCTCCAGCTCTCATATAAAAATGCAATCATGGCAGCATATGTGCATCACTCCGGTATTGAGAGCAGAAGTGGATCCCGAGAGTTCACTGGCCAGCCAACCTACATGAAACTGCAAGCTTCAGGCTCAGTGAGAGACCCTGTCTTGAGGCAATAAAGCAGAGAATGCTAGAGGAAGATACGCTAAGCCCTGCTCGGGCCTCTGGGTGGACAAGCGCAGGTGAATACTCACAACTCATGGACAGACCCCGGGTTCACCCCTTAGACGGTCAAACAAAATAAAATAAACCAAAAGTGTATTAATTGTTGAAAAGGCCTTTCAAAGTATCTGCTCTAATTGGGTATTGGACCGATAAAATTGAGACCCATACCTCAAGACTCGGAGAACATAAGGACTATTGTCCCCTGGGAAATTATGTTACGCTGGTGTTGCTGCAGACTGAACGGATAGATGGCCTCATATGTGGTGGATAAGCCCTTGCATTATTAACTATATATCCAACCTCTTCTGTTACTGGTATATGAGATTCTGCTGTTGATCATTAGCAGTTAATCATTAGCAGGTGTGTGTGCATGCATGCATGTGCACATGCTTGCACACATGTGTGGAGGCCAGAGATCAACCCCAGCTGTCATTCCTCAGGAGCCTTGAATTTTAAGACAGGGTCTCCGACTGGCCAATACCTTACCAAGGAGGCTAGGCTGGCTACCCATTGTGCTTCAGGGATTTACCTCTCTCTACCTTCTTGGAGACACCATGCCTAGCTTTTTACACAGGGTCTAGGGACTGAACACAGGTCTTCATGCTCACAAAGCAAAAACAGTTTACTGATTAAGCTGTCTCCCCAGCCCCAATGGCAGATCTTTAGTAAGACTGTCTGCTTTAGATGAGATCTAGGCAATATAGAACTGAATGTCGGGCATACATCCACAGGGACTTCACTAAGGCTTTGCATGGACATCTTGACAATACTCAAGAGGATACACAAGATCTCTCTCTGTGAGGTGTGTGTCTACACATGTGCACACACTGTTCGCTAAGGCTCATGTTTCAGTGTGTGTTATTAATATTAATGAAAGAGCCAATATAGTATGCACTGAGCTTATAAAATGAGACTACATTTTCATACATACACATATATCTCCGTACAGTCTATACATGGGCAACAATGCCTTTAAATGCCCCAAACGTATATAATACCACGTATTACCCTGTCTTTGAAAATCAAATGACATATTTTTGTTTTGTTTTGTTAGGATAATGTTAAGAAATGGGAAAGTCAATTATATCTATAAGCTGCCTTTTTTTTTTTAGATAAAAGAAACAAACTGGGTTGTTATGCTGTAAAAAAAGTCTACACAAAGATATCTGCAGACTATCTTTTAAAACTGCTTGCCCACCATGTGTGGTGGCGCACGCCTTTAAACCCAGCACTCCTGAGGCAGAGGCAGGAAGATCTCTGTGAGTTTGAAGCCAGCCTGGTCTACATAGTGAGTTCTAAGACAGCCAGAGCTACATAGAGAGATCTTGTCTCAAAAATCAAATGAACATACAAAGCAAACCTCCCCCCCGCCAAAAAAAAGTCAAACAAATGAACCAGAATCCAAACAAACAAAAACCACACTTGCTTGCCCAGTGCTTTTACATATTGAGGAAAGTCACAGGTAGAATCCTGCTGCCTTTGTGGAAAACATTCTTAGTTTCAAGAAACCAAGGTGTTTGTGTGCATGCAATTTATACTGAAATGTAAAAATGGCAAAACAAGCTAATAGCTGCTGTTTCCTAAACAGGTACTTTTGTCAAAGTCCCTGTGGAAAAGCTACATGACCCGGGTGTGCAAATGTATTGATTGAGAAAAACTTAATTCTTTGAACTTTGGTAGGAAAAAACATTTAGCACAAGTTCCATAATTTTGACAGTCGCTTTGCATTGAAATCTCTTAGCATGAAACTGTTTAATTCTGAAGCAAGTTTCCTGGTTGCCTATGTCTGCATTTAGTGTAATTTGAACTTTCATATAAGAATCAGTAGCCAAGGAAGGTTATTTCAGTGTCTGTCGATTTCACTATACAGGCCCTGTCAAAGCTTCTCTCAATGGTCAAATTGTATGCCCTTAATTTGATCACCCTTTTCATTAAAGGTGGGCATTCTGGGCCAAAAGCTGATATTTACAAGTCAAATATTATGATTTCATGGAAGCAATAAAATATCTCTTGGTGAGAATAATTTTTAAAAATTCTTCATTGGCACCTCAAATTCCAGCACATGGGAGGCAGAGGTAAGTGGGTTTCTGAGAGTCCAAGACTATCTCTCTGTCTCTGTCCCTCACAACTAGTAACATGTGGCACAGCCTATGTGTTTTATTATGTAATTTTATTTTGAGATGGGGTTTCCCTATGTTACACAGACTGATCTTGGGCAGCTGGTAGATGTGTACCATTATGTATGTAAATCTGCCAAGAGAAAGGGGAAATAACAATAGGACTATCTGTGCTACCAATTATCAGTTTATTTACTCCGCAGCATTAAAATTTAAAGAATAATCTAAAAATCACCTTTATGTAATAGATACATTATTTTAATAGATACACAGTAACAACCTTAGTATAGTTATTACTTTGTGTGTATGTGTGAATGTCTGTATGCAGGTGTGTACATGTATGGACCCATATGTGTGTGTACAGAGGGCAAATGTCTGTCTTGATTTCTCTCCATCTTATAGTCCGAGGCAGGGTCTGTCATTCTACTAAAAAGCACACGGGCACACACCAGAAGGCTTTTGGCTCCAGTGAGGGACTCTTACCTTCATTTTCTGTATTGGCTGGCACGGAGTCCACCCCGAAAGGATGCCATGGCTGGAGCTCATCCAGGCTGAACTCGCCGTTCACAGGCAGAAGCTCCACGGTGGTTTTTGTTTCAGTCAGAGACGGCATGAGAGCATCGTTTCCGTAACTGATTCTGGGTTCACTGATCATGTTGGCCAAGACATCATCGGAGTAGTTCTGCTCTTTCTGAAGCAGCTCATCTAAACAAAAGCAATTGTGCCCTTGGTTAATGAATGTGTGGTCACAAGGCCACAGCTCCAGCAGCAATTCCTGCTGACTATGCGCTGTGTGTGACAGGCTGTCATTTGGCGCCACCTAACATGTACAAACTAAGTTCCTTCAGGAAAGTTACGGCTAGCAACTGTCCAGCTGGGCTTTGACCCCCATGGAGGACGGCAGTGGAGGATGCTATCCGGCCCCTGCTTCACTCCTCCTGAGGTTAACCTTGACGGTTAACCGCCTCTTTCTTTCCGTAGACTCCCCATATATCCAGTGATCATGAAGGAATCCATATCATGGGGTGCTAACACCAAGCATGGAAGCTAGGCAAGGGACAGTCTCTGAAGCAAGATACATTCTTTATCCCCATCTTCTGTGAACATGTGGACGGGCGAGGAAAGGGTTATAAATGGGCAGTTTGCTCCATTCAGTCATTACCCTTTGCTTGGAAAACACCCGCCTTCCCCAAATGCAGCAGGAACTAAAAATATGCACGTTGTCCTCCAAGGTACAGTCCTGCAGACACTGAGTGTTGCCAGTTCTCTGGGCTAATCTTCCATCTCTGCCCCTGGGCATGATGCATGCATGTGACCCGAGCTGAAAGCTCCAGCCTTTCCTCTCTGTAGGTCTGTCTTCCAAGGAATCCCATCAGTACACCCCCCCCCCCCCCCACCTTAAAAACCGAGCAGGGGAAAAAAAAATCATCCTTATGGAGTATCACCGATTCATCCGAAGTTCTGAGGGTCTAGTGAAAAATCCTCCAATTACACCTTTCACCATTTAAATAAAGTTTATTGGGGGAAAAAGAAAAATAGAACATAACTTTGCATTTGAGTGTAGTTGCTACCAAAAAAAAAAAAAAAAAAAAAAAACTAGAAGATTTGTGAATCTTATCTTACAAAAAGTTCACTTGATACTTTCATTATAATTAGAAAAAAAATTAGAGGCCAATGGATTGCATATGGTATTAATATTTGGTCAATTTACGTATGTCATTAATCAGTCATACCTGTGTCTAGAGTTTACTGGATTATATATTTCAAGGCAATCACTAGTTAATACCATGCAGAAGAAAATTAAATCTGGATTTATTTGACTTGTAATATTTTACTATCATCCTTTAAATTCTCTTTTAAGTTGACAAAAAAGTCAATTTACTGGAAAAATTAAAATTCTGTTCAAATGTACCCATTAAAACAATTTGAAGGGACAGCATTAAAGTATGCGATTAATATCTTCCTGTAAAGTCAGTTTTATTACAAGAGATTATTTTAAATGATAGAATCGCAAGCAAATTAGTTCTTTTGAAGTCTAATTTGAGTTATAATATATACCTACTCAGTGTGGCACTGATCTAAAATTCAATATTTGATGCTTGCAATGACCTTTCCCACACAGATAAAAAGCCCTCATTAGATTTCCTCTCGACTTTTTCATGTCTTACCAAGTCACAGGTAATGGCCAATAACTTAGCCAGAATCTGATTTAATAAATTAAATGGGCATTTCTTTTATATAAATCTTAGGCTTTGACTCATTAGCCTGAAGTCAAGATAGTCTGGAATAATTATCGGTGCCTACATGTCTTTCCCAAGGAAGGAACCCCAGCTAGGAGGGAGCTCTGGCTGCTCAGGGTCTCTACCGCATTTATCACCACTTGCTTCCTAGACTTCGGAACCTTTTCACTGTCTTGCTATTTCTCCATGATGTCTCTGAATAATTTTGCCAAAAGTGAAAGAAAGTGTCAGAGAGAAATCCCTGTTCAAATCTTCTTAATGTGTGTCTTTCCATTACTTTCTCCTTTGAAAATGCCATCTAAGCATGAAAGTGTGGACAGAACCGAAATGCTATTTCTTCATGTCTGACTTTTTTCTCTCATTCTACATACTCCAAGAATTTGGAGGGTATATTACCGTGGGCCTCCCTCCTGGTCTATGGACTTAGTTCTCCTCTTCTCCCTCCTGCCTTTCATTCTACAGTTAGTGCAGACACATTCTCAAATTCTCATCTGTGACATATACTTAATACTACTGATGACATTTGAATTCCAATTCTGAATTCTCTCGTTCGCTCCCTTTTCTGTGGCCTCCCACTTCTGCCTTGCTAATTGCAGCTGAAGACTTACTGCCTGCTGAATGTCCCGCAGAATTCATGTATTGAAACTTATTCCCCATTGAAGTAACAATACATGGGGTTGTGAGGATTTTGGGGTGTGATTCAACGAAGGATCTCATTGCTATGAATGGGGTAGGGCTTGTTCTCCCTGGAGGGCACAGCAACAAGTCACCACCCTGAATGAGGAAAGATGGAGTTCTATTAGACACTCAACCTTCCAGAATCTTCTCGGCCCTGTGCTTAGGACTGTGAAAAATAAATTTCTATTTTTTATAAACTACTCAGGCACAGATACTGGTTGTTGGTTTTTATTGCTATTGTTATTGTTTTAGTTTAAGACAAAGAGTCTCATGTAGTCTAGGCTGGCCTCAAACTCTATGTAGATGAGGGTAACTTTGAACTCATAATCCTCCAACTCCCCCAACCGGAGATTACAGGCTTGAACTACCACATCCAGTTCAGATATTGTTAAAGCAGCACAAACTGACTGATTGCTGCTCTCCTTACTAAACGTCATGTGACTGTCTTCCCCAGACCTTTCCCAGACACTGACTCCTCCCAGTGTCAATGGGTCCTCATTTTGTTCTGAATTAATCAAGATGCTGCAGTCCTTCAGTGTTCCTAACCCGCCCCCCCCCTCCCGTATACCTTCAGCCATGTGGCTCGCGATTCCTTCCTGTCTACACCACACCTCTTGAGCTGTGGTATTGAACAGTGCGCGTTATCATCGTTCGAGTGTTTGTTTGCAGAGTTATCAAACAGAAGCAAGAACACCTTCCACCTGCTAAGGCTGACTCACAATCACATTAGCCCTACAGAGTGGGCATTGTCCCCTCCCCCACCCTCACCCCAACAAGTATTTCTCAGAGCAGAGCAGCTGGACAGAGAGGAGACTCCATGCCCATCTTGCTCCTGGCAGTGAAAAAGGCAGAACAGGAACTCACAACAGGGAAGGTCTTACATTTGATACATTTGCATACAGGCTCCTGGGAATTTAAGGCAGAGATAACTGTGGCAACCTTTTCTCATTTATCTTTTAAGCTGATGCAAGACAGTTCTTCCAAATGGGTACAAGATACAGAGTGCCAGGAACACCAGGAAATTCATGTGACAGTGATGGTGTTTGGTGGTTAAGAGCACTGGTTGCTTTTGCACAGGACTTGAGTTCAATTCCCAGCACCCGCATTACTCACAACCATCCACAACTCCAATTCCAGGGCATCTGATACCTTTTTCTGAACTCCACAGCTACCAGGCACATGTGTGGTGCAAATACAAATATGCAGGCAAAATGTTGATATACATTTAAAAACTAAATATCCTCAAAACAAACAAACAAAAAAAACCTATTAGGAAATTCATGTTAAAAGCTGAAATAGTCAAGAAAAGTGACATTTTTTAGTTGAGAGAAAAGCACTTAGCCTTTGTGCATAAAGTAGCAGAAATCCATATTATTATCTTGATTTAACACAGGAAATTTAGAAATAACCACTTCTGGCTATGTCATTTGGAACAAGGAACTCAGTATGGTCTTAAGGGCAGGAAGCTGGATAAATTCAACAGAATTATCATTACCACTGTAGGACTCTACTCTGCGATCATAAAATGTTCAGGACAGCCAGACTACTTTGTGATTACAGGCTCAGGATTTACCATTGGCAAATGCACAGGCGCTGGGCAATTGTGCCTGTGAAAAGAGCAGGGACCATTTCACTGCCCATTCTGAGCTTTGATTCTGTGGTATGGCTAAACCACCAGAATCCATCTTCTACTGTGTTGGTGGCTCTGATGAATTATCCTTTTATCTGAATTAATTTAATATTTTATCACAATGCTGGGATGGCCTGTATTGAGGATCACCGAAGCTTTTAAATATCTAAGCTTGCCAATGGCTATATTATGCTAAGAGACGACATTCATTTTCCCAAGACTCCTTTTCCCTCTTCTTCTGGAGAGCTACTTGTTATTGCCCCAAATTGCATCAGTTACTTCGGCAGTGAATTATCTAATACCCAGACACTTGAGGTTTGCAAGTTAAAGCAGGAATATTTAACTGCGCCCAGTGTTGGCAATATTTAACTTATGGTTTAAGCACCGGAAGTAAATGCAAACACAAACACACCATGAATCCCATCATCCTCCTCTTTCAAAAATGCTTTGATGATACATGTAGGTAAACTTTGAGTAAACAGGAAAGAGCTGGGGGTGGGGAAGAAGGGGGTATCACCTCTAGCTATCGTGGAAAACATTCAAGATATTTCAAAGAAAGCAACATCAAAAGAGATTCGAGACACAGTGATTCATCTTCAAATGACTTAAAACTTTCAGTGTTGGTTCTGTAGATGCAAAAGATGTCCATGGTTATTCATTTTTAGGGAAATGGCCTCATGAATAAAAGGTCTACTGGAGGAGGGACCATATGAACTCTACATAATCCACCTCATAGTCTCTTTGTAACTATTAAATGACCCATCAATATAATATAAATATCTTACAATATAATTCTTATAAAATTTTAAGGGCTACCTTTTAGGTTTTCAGAAAATAAAATTTGTAGACATTGAGTCAGTTGGTTCTCTTTCTACAAGCTTCACAATTACTGATAATTAATTGTTGATTGATGCCTTCCATACGTTGGACACATTTAGGTGTGTTTTTTTTTTTCCTTCTTTATATAAATGAGGTGTTACCTTAGCCTTTAGCCCTGTCAAACAAGGCCATTAAAGGCCTAGTTTGGAGATCACTGAACAACTGGGTCCTTGGCCTTGGCATGTTTTTCTTCTAGGATTGAACCTTTATTGACATTATAACTGTCTCTATTTTGATTCTTTGAATCCTAGTGAAAAACAAAAAACTAATTTCCAACCTCTATCAAAATGGGAATTTCTTTTTAACTTTGTGTAACTAGATTCTCCTGTAACTACTTTTTATCATTTAAATAGATACTTATACGTCTGTCTGCTCCTTCATATAACACACTGTGCCCCTCCCCGCACCTCCAGGTGCACCGGAAGTATCTGTAAAAGGGTTGTAATAGCTCCCCATCAAGAGGCTCCACTATAAATCAGCCATCATCCATTCTAGGCATCTTGCCCACCCCAGAACTATGAGATCAGATTTAATTTTCCAACCAGAGCTTGTGTGTATCTGACTTTTGGCTCAGCCTACTACTGCGATGATGTCATTAATATCCTTGTAGCCTCTGAACTCCTTAAGGCCCTCATTCTTTATCCACAAGATTCCAGGTGCTTGGGTGACAGTCCTGTCATGTAAACTCAAGCTCTTTAGGTATCCTTCAGGGATCTTGTTGGAAACCCAGAATTATGGCATGTGTTGCAACCCATGATTATAATTATGCACTTGAGGGGCTGAGAAAGGGTTCCAAGTCTAAGGCTTACCTGGGGTATAGAGCAAGTTTGAGGATCTCCTGGGTTACACAGCAAGATTTTATCTCAGAGAGGGGAAAAAAAGAAATGCACAATCCTAGTCTCCCTTCCAACCCACAGATACAGGAAAATAAATCTGCACATTGAGAGGATTCCCAGGTGACTGCCATTTGTGGTGCTGTCTGAGAGGACCAGAGCCACAAGCCATACACAAGTATTACTGTGTGGTGGTCTCAGTTCCTATCACAAAAGACAGACCAGTCTGCAAAACAGAATGTGAAAACAAAGCAAAGTGTGACTAAGAAGCACTATCGCCAGAAGACGTGCATTTCAAAACACCTTAGAGAGACTCGCTCCTCAAACCCAAAACTCAGTTGCCTTTAAACTAATTCATGGCACATTTCTACACCAGGATGCCCCAGGAAAAGTAAGACCAGCCATAATTTCTTTCTTTGCCAAATCATTTATTGAGCAGGAAGGGGCAGTCCAGACAAGTTTTAGGGAAGCAGGTTTGTGTTTTGCAGTCTCTGAGAATAAGAGTGTATGTACAAGAAAACACCGGGCCACATTTCATTACTGGCTCTTCCCAGAAAGGAGGACTATTCCTGCACTGAGGATACTTTGCAGACTAGTGTGGCCTGGATTAGCTTGGCTCTGTGGAGCAGCAGCTCATAGGGATGCTGACTTGGGGGAGAACCTGTGGTATCTTTCTATGATTACTTCGTGTGATTGCGATGCTCTGATTATGTACAAATCACAGCTATCTTCAATGCCATGACACTTGAGCCCTGGTATAACATAACACCTTAAAAAAAAAGTCACACTACCCTCTTGACACTAGTCCATGTCTGTGGCCTCTACAACCATTCACTGGCTCATTTGGTACCCAAAGCATCCCCCATTGAGAACAGAACGCACAAACATCCATTCCGAGGTTTAAAATTAAGAAGTGAGGCATGCTCACATGCCTGTAATACTAGCACTTGGGAGGCTGAAACTGGAGGATTGTAAGTTCTACGCCAGTCTGGTTATGTAGTGAGTTCCAAACCAGCATTAGGTATGTTATGAGATTATGTCTCAACATAAAAGATAGATAGATGGATGGATGGATGGATGGATGGATGGATGGATGGATGGATGGATAGATAGATAGATAGATAGGTAGGGATAGATATGAAGGAGCAGAACTAATGTTCTAATAGCAATCTGAGTACCCCAGTTCCTAATGTGATCTTCTCATCAGTCCATGAAAATTTCCATGTTGTTTAGAAAGGAATAGATATAATTGTTATTATTATTTCCCGCCCCCCAAGGAAGAAACTAAGGTAGAAGAGGGTAAAGTTCTTCTTTACCAGATGACAGTACTCATGTCTAAACTGAGGATTATTGTTGTTTAGATGTTTCTTGGCCACAGAGTTTTAAATGGAGTGTCTTTGGTCTACTCATGGCAGGGAACTGTCCCTAGAGAGGATTCACACAAGGCTGTATATCACTTTTTAAAATATTTTTTATTGCAAGTGACATTTTCCTGAAATGCCATTGTCGTCTGGTCTAGACTGAAGTCTCAGAAGAAGTGTCTTTCCCTTGAAGACAAGTTTCCTTGTGGCTTTCAAACACCTACATCAAACAGCCCAGTTCTACCAACACCAAAAGCCAGAAATGAAGATGAAACACAGCCGAGCTGCTTGGCCTTGCAAAGAGGATTAAAAACCGTCCCTTTCCACATTTATTTACGGAACCTGTGCCAAGGTCCTGATCTTATTTCCAACCACTTTAGGGGGTCTTAATCCTCCTGAAATGTTAGCAACCCAAGGAGGAGCTGACTGCAGAGTTTACATACTACAGCAATGGTCTTGAAAAGAAGTTTGTGGCTTGAAGTTCTAATTCTCATACATGTGTATTACATGAAATGTATGTGCTTTAGAAATGACTGATACAGAGGAGAATCTAGCTCTAAGGGGCCACTGTATGTTTAACTCACTTTTTAAAAAAATGATCTTTTTTCCAGGTGTGGTGACACACACACTTATAATTCCAGTACTTCGGAGGTGGAAGCTGAGGATCAGGAGTTCAAGGCCAACTTGGGCTGTCTAGGAAGACACTACCTCATAGGTGTCAATCTTTATAAAGGTATGTGTCTTCCTCTGGTCTGTTTCTAGTAAAATGGCATGGTATGGCTCTTAACACAAGCAGATATAAACTATATAGTTTCTATCATAGGACCATTCTTTCATACAATCTTAAACCCAGGGAATGGCTGTTTCTTCACATTCGAGGGGAAACACCAGCTGCCTTGGGTTGTTGAGAGATGTGTACTGTTAAGCTAAAGGGTCTTCAATGCAATTATTCTGTGCAGTTCTCTCAATGCTGTTGCAGAGGCCTACCTTCTGTGACCAAGGGATATTTGTGACTCTGTCATAGTCTTGCAGGAAGGAACCAGGAGGAGCTAATTACAAGAGTAACCTTTCATTCAGTGCAAAAAGTCAAGGAAAAAGGGATGAGAACAGTTAGCAATGGTTCACATTTCGAATGTTTCCATCCTTGACAGAGCAGACTCTTCTAGCTATCCCTCCACCCTCATTTTCTCATTTAATTTTTACGGTTGTGGCCGAAGAAAACGAAATTTTTGAGGTTACTGAGGCATCACCTCTAGCATAGGTTTATTAGGTTTGGGGACACACGAAGTTGGACTCATGAGGAAGCATTCTTTCCAGTTAGATTCTCCAGCACTTAATTTTCAGTTTATTGGAAGGCTCTTCGGCATACCTGGTGTCATTTATTGTATGTTGGCTCAAAAATGAAAGATTAGTATATTTATAATAGCATCACCTATTATTCTGAAAGACTAATTAAAATGACAGTCTTCACTCTCTTTTGCACATTCCATAGAGTCAGACTGTAGCCCTACTGAGCCCAGAGTCTCCTCCTGGTGCCTTCTCGGCTGCTGTGGGGTGTTCTGAACATCAGTCCCTGAGGTTCTCTCCTCTCCACCCGAGCTCCGAGCCAATTCTGAGACAGTGGGTAGAGAGGAAATCACCCTGTTAACTTGTAAAGAACACCGGGCCCTTGCACATTCCCACGAAGGTTTCTTTGAGGTGAGTGAGTCACATACAGAGCCCACGACTGACTGAGCTGCACGTGGAGAGACTTCAGCTACAGTGTATGTCCTCAGACACACAAGACAGTGAAGGAGGAGGGCAACTGTGCTGCAGTGGCCACAGCACTGCTCTTCACAGCCATGCAGCTGCAGACAAATCTTCCGTGGGGGCTCTCACTGTGGTCTCCGTGATGACTATCCCTTATAGCCACGTCCTTGTGTGACTTACATAAATGTAGTTACAGTGGCCCTGTCTCACAAGGGCTCTCCCTCAAACTTGAAAGAGAGCTCTGCCTGACCTGCCCTAAGAAGACAGCAGATGAACAGAATAGGGATCTCACTGCTATGCTGGGAAGAGAGCTCAGTGGAGTGGATTCCAGCTGACGAGTGACTGACAGACCACTATATTCAGGAGGAAGAAAAGAATGGGTCAGCAAAACTGGCGAGCCCGTGGTAGAAAGGAAGATCTCAACATCCACAGACAATGTCATGGAGAGAGCCTAAGAGGTATGCTGATAAACAGAGGGTCAGTGTGGAAAATGTGCCTAAGTACACATATCAACACAATGGAGGACAGACTACTTTCTCCACATACAATGCATCTTTGTATGCATGACAGCTCATTTTAAATGCTAATTGATGCATATTAAAAAAAAATAACCCTAAACTCGTCCTTTATACTCTTCTGTACACTGGCCTGTTTGTCTTTAACACAATCTTGCTTTCCAGTGAGCAATCCTAGCTATGGCAAAGGTCCTTTCTCTCCTGCAATGGCTCATTCACATGCTCCCCTAACAATGCCCAGGGAGACTGTGAAAGCGCCAACTGTCAGCTTGATAGGGTCTGGAGTCACCTAGGAGACTAGCCTCCAGGCACATTGGAGAGGGATTATTTAGATTAGGTTAGCTTCTAGGCTTGCCTATGAGGGATCATTTCGATTAAGTTAATGGAGGTAGGCAGACCTACCCTAACTGTGGGCAGCATCATTCTCTGGGCTTGAGTCCTACTCTGCCTAAAAAAGGAAGAAGTCACTACCCGAACCTGAACATGCGTCACCGGCTGCTTCCTCACTATGCATGTGATGTGACCAGCTGCCTCAAGCTCCTGCTGCCTTGCCTGCCTTGTCTGGATGGACTGTGCCCTTGAACGGCAAGCCAAGAGAAACCCTTTCTCCCATAAGCTGCTCTCTCAGGGTATCTTACCACAGCCAACAGGAAAAAGTAAAACAGAGACCAAGCCTGGAAATGGCAAGTGCTAAGTAAGCGTTAAGGGTTTAGCAGGGGATAGGGTATGGCTGTCTCCAGTAAGGCGTTCACTGTGCACAGAGGTGAGGCGTGGAAAGGACTCCGCCTAAGTATTCCGGAACGAGGAATCTCTAACTACTGGAACCTTAATTAGTGAGCTCATCCACTCATCCTTTAATTAATTAATGAATTCAGTTATTCATTTGGCAAGCAATCTTATCATCTTCCAGACCAGTGCCAAAAATAACTAGCACAATCTCTTTGCACTCAAAGAACTCAAGACTCATGGGAAAGGACCCCCACCCCCACATACACACAAGCGCTAAGACTATCTTCCTCCTCAGCCACCTCCCCATGGTTTCTGGTCTCTCATTGAACCTGGAGCACATGGCCATTTGGGATCTGCCTGTCTCCATCCTCCCTCCCTGGGCCGTCACTCCAGCTTTTTACCTGGTGCTGGGGATCTGCACTCAGATTCTCTTTCGCAGCAAGCGCTGTCCCCACTCAGCCAACTCTCCAGTCCTCAGATCCCATTCTCCTTCCCTCCAATCCCTTCTCCCTCCCCAGTAAACTTTCCACCATGACTGTTGACAGAGGATTTGCACTGGATTAGGTGTTATGAGCAGGACAGGAATGACTTATGGTGCACAAGAAGATCACACAGGTTCTATACAAATGCGGACTGTCACTCGATATACGGAACTTGAGCGTCTATGGATTCAGGGATTCCTGGTGTGGGGTACTCTGGAATCCATCCCTAACTCCCAACACTGAGGGGTTCTGCCCAGTTCATGGGAGATTATATTCCAATCTCTGCAAGCTGCTTCTAATTTCTATACTCCCCAGCTTTAGTACGAGACCATCTAAGATGCGTTGGGCTCTGTTGAAAATACATGAGTCTAGAAACTTATTTATTTTTTAAAAAGGTTATCTTAAAGTGCTGTTTTCATGCCCACACAGTTAGCCTCTCCTCACCTCACCCAGCTTTCAAAATAGTTCAACTTGAACAGAGAGCCTGTCTCTAAATAAACACTATTAAAGTGTGATCATCTTCAGTAACATATAATTAATTTACTTAGAAGTTTACTCCTCATAATTACCACAGCACACCAGTATCCCTCTGAAAATTGCATGCGCTTTATACAGTCCTTATTTGTGCACACTGTAAGTTTCAACAATAAATTGAGAAATGATCCACATTACTGTGTGTTTATACATGTCTTTTCATCTTCCCAGTGAGGTAAACATTAATTAACCCTGGCTAATTAACCCAGCCACAGTTTACAAATTCACTCCTTTATCAGTCTCATGTGAAAGAGATGTACTGAAAACCTCTCACAATTTGGTACCGATTAAACACAGAAATTATTATTATTATTTTTTTTCACGTACAGGGCAAAGGTTCAGGACATGTAGTTGTTTGATTTAAACATGGTAGTATTTGGGACAGTACCTGCAGATTCTTAGAGATGGAGGAAAGGAAAACAGACTGCCTGTTACTAGTTGAAATGTTCACCTACCTCACACATACAACTGTATCTGGGACTATGGCCTTATTTGGTAATAGGGTCTTTGCAGATGTAATGGATTTAAGATGATGTCATCCTGTGGAGGATGTCTCCCTGTCTATTGTATCATACTAGCAAAGACAGAGCAACGGAGGTGAGAGAGTAAGTGTGAGGTGGGGACAGGGTACCATCTCTACAATCCAAAGGACAGGTAAGCATCTTGGGCAGTCTACAATCCAAAAGACAGGCAAGCATCTTGGGCAGTCTACAATCCAAAGGACAGGCAAGCATCTTGGGCAGTCTACAATCCAAAAGACAGGCAAACATCTTGGGCAGCTCCAGAAGCAAGAGAAAGCACTAGAACAGGCTGTGTCCTGCAGTCTTCGGACGGGTGTGGCCTGTTTCTTTGGGACTTCTGGCATTCAGAATGGTGACAGAAGATACTTCTCGTAGTTTTATGCCATCCCTTTTATGGTACCTAGTGACTCTGCTGAGGCAGGTTAACTGCTGATAGCATAATCATTCTGACAACAATAGTGACACTGGAGGAGAACGTGGCTTTATTAGTGTGTTTCACTTGAGCCTGGGAATGGAGGGAGAGGGACAAGAGAATGCTGGGATCTGAGAGTTTAATCTGGCTATATGGGAGCAGCTACTTCCCCTCCAAATATCAGAAAGCCTTAAGGGCAAAACCCTCCCTCCTTTCAGCTCTCTGTTCTCTTTCAACAGCCTTCTGAAGAGAACATCCATTTCCTTTCCTGACCCACGCTTATCCTGATAAGACCCCAAGAACTTTAGATGCCCGAGTCAACCCTTCAATTCAGCAGGGAAGTGGAGTGGCCTCTTCAAGAGCCCTGTAAACACAGAGGTTACATCACTTCCTTCCTAGGGAGCCAGAGAAGCTGAGCTGTGCCTGGCACCAAGACATGTGGCAAATACCAGGCAAGTTTCAGATTTTACTAAACTCAGAGTGATGACACCACCCTCCCAGAGGCCAGGACGGGAGAACAGCACTCACGCCCAGCGACTCCACTTAGAGAAGCCGGGACGGCTGGAGGAATCCATAAAATTTAGCCTGTCGGTTTCAATTTAGGGCTGAGAGTGAACAAACTCGGTCTTAACAGAAGTAGTTTCAAACAGCCTAAAAGTTATGCTGTTGTTTTTCTATGATGCCTGGAACAGAACACTGCATGGAATGAGTGCTTAGCAGTGTCTGAATTGTTAGTAATCCTCTGGCTCACCACATGGGAAATGGTGGCCATAATATCTGCTCTGGATTTGAAAAAGAGACTATGAACTTGAGACTGGGGGAGCGTGGAAGGGGACTGAGGAAGGGAAGGTGGGGGGTGAAGGGGACTGGAGACCTGAATTGGGGGAAGTGATGTAATTCTATTTCAATTCAAAACATCAAAATATTAAAAAATTAAGAGTACTAATATATTTTGTGGTTTCTGTGAATAGCTTTTAGAATGAAGAACACATGTGCAGTAAGTGAGTAAAGGGTGAAGAGCAACAGGGAGGAAGCACATTAGACCTATCCATGGGATTGGCTTAGCCAAGTGCCAGGGGCTGAGTGCTGTATCCCCTATGAAATACACAGAGAAGGGCATTTTAGGGTGGGAACTGATGTTCAATGTTGTCACAGGGTGACTGGGATGCTGTCCTTATGAGGGAAGGTGGGGAGATACTAGAGAGATTTCTCTTTTAAAGAAAGGCTGTTGTGGGAAGAAACATCACGACTAGCATATGAAAGAAACCCA
>CABHPR010132828.1:0-21659 GCA_902168415.1 Peromyscus melanophrys
CACACACTGTGTGTGTGTGTGTGTGTGTGTGTGTGTGTGTGTGTGTGTCGCATTTCTTTATTCAATTTATAAACAAGGGGCTTACTGTCATAGGAAATCAGAATATCTCATTTCCTCTTTATTGCATGATGTGTAGATTCTTACAAAACCTAGACACTGGAGTGGGGTATGATAACCAAAGAGAAGAGGGAAAGAAAACGAAAAAAACAAAATAGTATGCAAGAAGCTCAATAAACACCAACAGTTAAGACAGATAGGGCAGAAGAAATCAGCAAAGGAGACAAGGAGAATCATGGGAGTCACGGTGAGTGAGGACCAATGGCTGCTGAGCAAAGGAGAAGGGAGGAACCATGGGAGTCACAGTGAGTGAGGACCAATGGCTGCTGAGCAAAGGAGAAGGGAGGACTGGTGGGAATCCTGGTGAGTGAGGACCAATGGCTGCTGAGCAAAGGAGACAGGGGTAATGGTGGGAGTCCTGGTGAGTGAGGACCAATGGCTGCTGAGCAGTGAAGCATCAAGAGAACAGATGCATTTATTTGGAAGCTGCCCCCATCTCTCTGAATGCAGTTTGGAGGTACATCAGGCAGAAGACTGAGTGGGAAGTGCGGATGATGAAAGTGTGAAACGAGATGCAGCATGTCATCCTCACTCATGTTTCCATGCCGACTAATTTTTTTTAATTTATTTTATTTTATTTTACAATATAATTCAACTTTACATATCAGCCATAGATTCCCCCGTTCTCCCTCCTCCTGCCCCGCCCCCTCCCCCTGGCCCACCCCCCATTTCCATCTCCTCCAGGGCAAAGACTCCCCCGAGGGTTGAGATCAACCTGGTGGACTCAGCCCAGGCAGGTCTAGTCCCCTCCTCCCAGGCTGAGCCAAGGGTCTCTACTAAGCCCCAGGTTTCAAACAGCCAATTCATGCACTGAGCACAGGACCCGGTCCAACTGCCTGGATGCTTCCTAAACAGATCAAGCCAATCTGTCTCACCCATTCAGAGGGCCTGATCCAGTTGGGGGCCCCTCAGCCATTGGTTCACAGTTCATGTGTTTCCATTTGTTTGGCCACTTGTCCCTGTATTCCATCCATCCCTGGTCCCAACAACTCTTGCTCACATAAACCCTCCTCCTTCTCGCCAATTGGACTCCCGGAGCTCCACCCAGGGCCTGACCGTGGATATCTGCATCTAGTTCCCTCAGTCACTGGATGGGGTTTCTAGCACGACAATTAGGGTGTTTGGTCATCCTATCACCAGGGTAGGTCAGATGGGGCTATTTCTCGACTATTGCCAGCAGTCTATTGTGGGGGCATCTTTGTGGATTTCTGTGGGCCTCTCCAGCACTTTGTTTCTTCCTATTCTCATGTGGTCTTCATTTACCATGAACATTCCTTGTGTTCCCTCTCTGTTCTTGATCCAGTTGGGATCTCCCGCTCCCCCAAGTTCTCTTTCCCTCGCCCCTCGCCCCTCATTACCCCCACTCACGTCCAGACTGTTCATGTAGATCTCATCCATTTCTCTGTCATTGGGCTATCCCTGTGTCTTTCTTGGGGTCCTGTTTTCCAGGTAGCCTCCCTGGTGTTGTGAGTCATGCCGACTAATTTTTCCTTTTGCATCAGCACCTAGGTATTTCAGGAGATGTTTGATGTTTCTCCAGACTCCTCCCAACAGTCACATGGAAGATTGTGTGGTGATAGACTTGCCAAGGCCCCTGACTTGTGTGAGTATAGCAGAGCCTGTTTTTCTAAGATCCTCCTCAGCTGAGTTCTGCTATCAGATAGCCGCACTTGACTCTCTTATGTTTAACATAGGCTCTTCTTTAATTGTGACCTCAAATGTCTCCAAGAAGGACAGTAGTATGATGTAGCGTTGAAGTCAAACACTAGATATTCCTTACGCAAAGCTTGGAAATTATATTAAAGACCATGAAGATGTCCAGATCCCCCATTCTAGATGTCAGGGTTTTCAAAGGTAAAAGAGACTGGAGTGATGATTTAGGACTTTTACATCTATCTCTTAAACATATCCAACTGACTTTTAAGGGAAACTGCTTATCACTGCATACAATGTATCATGTAGGATTAAATGAAAACAGAATATGTTTATTGATATTTCAGTACTTATTTTGAACCCCGGTTCTTACATCTAGAGATTTTTTTAATTAGTTTAGCCATTTTATAACAATTAGTGGTTAGCTACCAAAATGTGATAGTATTTGTAAGCTAGCCTCCAATTTTAGCTTCTTTAAAATTTAGGGTGTAATTTTTCAGTCTTATAAAATGACAAACTCTGTTGGATAACATTTGCTCACTTTTAAAACTAGCTTTCAAAGTTATTTATAGTTGGCACACAGCAAAAGACTCAGATGGTGAGTGCATATCATAGCCACTGCTTCATACGCTTAGGTCTGTGTGACCAACACCCAGATCAAGGTCAGAGCCTTAGGAGGACCCCAACACCCCCTCCCCATGTCCACTTGCCCCCCCTTACAGTAACCACTCTTCTAAATTTGCCACCACACCTTCACTGTAGTTGATAAATGGGAAGAGCTAAGCTATTAGCTCTGACCCCCAGGTAACTTTACTTATTAACATACAAATAAAATCACATTTCAGCACAAATAAAATATCACCATAACCAGTCACCATATTCCCATGCCCATCTTGACCGTGCTTATCTTGACTGTGTCCACAGTTCAAAATTTCATGTCCTCTTACACTGCCTGTTCTAAAGCTTTTATTCCTCTGCTGTCTTCCCACTCACTTTCCTAATGGAAGTAAGGCTTGGGGGACTCATACTGTAGAATTTGCCCTCCATTTATCTCTTGATGTGTGAAATCCTTCCAGGAAGCTTCCTTTTTTTTTTTTTTCAATTGAAGGATTGTTTCTTGTGGCAACAATATTGCTATTAGTGCAAATGTCTTTTTCATGTTCTCTCTGAAAGGGCAGCCAGCCAGTAGACATGGAAGGAGAGCAGGTCAGAGATAGCTGGGAGCTTGACAAAGTTGGGAGGGCCGAAAGTAAATTACGTCAGAAAGTGGACAGAAGTTAGAAATAGAGCTGAACAATAGCTGAGGCTCAGTTGCTTTTCCTCCTTGCCAGGTCTCCTTGTCTCTCGTTACTGATCCTGTTGCCACCAGAAGTCACCTTCTTTACCATCGTGACCCCTTGGCTCTTCTTAGGCACTAAGAAAATATGGGTCCTTCATTTTTGCAATGACCTCACATGCTCTTATTAGAACTTTCCATAGGTAAAACCACTGAGCTCCGCTATTCCTGGTTTGTAATAAACCATCATTATTAACCTTGAAGATCATGGCTGGTGATTCGTGATTATGTGGTTTGGATGTCTATTGCTGTGAAGAGACACCATGACCAAGGCAACTCTTAAAAAGGAGCACATTTAATTGGGGCTGGCTTACAGTTCAGAGGTTTAGTCCATTATCTTCATGGCGGGTGGCATGCAGACAGACATGGTGCTGGAGAAGGAGATGAGAGTTCTACCTCTTGATCTGTAGGCAACAGAAAGTGAACTATCTTCCACACTGGGTAGAGCCTGAGCATAGGAGACCTCAGAGCCCATCCCCACAGTGACACACTTCCTCCAACAAGGCCACTCCTAATCCAACAAAGCCACACCTCTTTTTTTTTCTTTTGGTTTTTCAAGACAGGGTTTCTCCATGTAGTTTTTGGTGCCTGTCTTGGATCTTGCTCTGTAGCCCAGGCTGGCCTCGAACTCACAGAGATCTGCCTAGCTCTGCCTCCTGAGTGCTCGAATTAAAGGCGTGTGCTACCACCACCTCGCCAAAGCCACACCTCTTAATAGTGCCACTCCCTTTGGGGGCCATTTTCTTTCAAGCCACCACACTTTTATTCTCATGGCATCTGTCAGAATCACTGAGGTGGAGAGATGGTTGGGATATTTTCATTCCCAGCAAGGCATAGTTTGAGATGACTTCTTTATTCTTCGGCTGAAGGAGTCCATCCTGTATAAAGAGAATGGATAAGTGCTAATTCTGCCCTGGTCTTAACCTTCTTGAGCCTGGAGAGAGCACAACCTTTCTGGCTTGCATCACTAGGCATTTTGAAGACAGTTCATTTCTAGTTATGATTGTCTTTCACTGAGGAAAAATTCAAAATACATCCTTTCTCATTAACATCTCCTTTCTACCACAGCTACTGTGATCAACTATTAATAACTTGGACCTCATGAAACTGAAAAGCTTCTGTAAGGCAAAGAACACCATCATTATGATTAAGTGGTTTCCTACAGAATGGGGAGAATTTTATCAACTCCACATCTGATAGTTGGACTAATAGCCAAAATGTATAAAGAACTCAAGAAAGTAGTTATTAAAAACCCCAATAATCCAATTAAAAAGGGATACAGATCTAAACAAAGAATTCTCAATAGAGGAAACTCAAATGGCTGAGAAACACATAAAGAAATGTTCAACATCTTTAGTCATCAGGGAAATGAAAATCAAAATGATTTTGAGATTCCGGCTTACACCTGTCAGAATGGCTAAGATCAATAATACAAGTGACAGCTCACACTGGTGAGGATGTGGAGCAAAGGGAATACTCATTCATTGCTGGTGGGAGTGCAAACTTGAACAGCCGCTGTGAAAACAAACATAATATTTCCTCAGAAAGTTGGGAATCAATCTACCTCAAGACCTAGCTATACCACTCTTGGGCATATACCCAAGGGATGCTTCATGCTTCATCCTACAACATGGGCACTTGCTCAGCCATGTTTGTTACTGCTCTTTTTATAACAGCCAGAAACTGGAAACAACCTAGATGTCCCTCAACAGAAGAATGGATAAAAATGTGGTACATTTACATAGTGGAGTATTACTCAGCTGTTAAGAAAAAAATGACATCATGAAATTTGCAGGCAAATGGAGAGAACTAGAAAAAAAATCATCTCCAGTGAGGTAATCCAGACTTAGAAAGATAAATACAGTATATATTCACTTATATGTGAATTATGGTTATTGACCATTAAATAAGTGATAAACAACCTACAATCCATAGATCCAGAAAGGTTAGGTATAGAGAAAGAGACTGGGGGGGGGGCACATGGATCTCCCTGGAATGTGTAAATAGAATAGATTTTACAGATGGACTGGGGGCAGGTGGGGACAGAATAGGAGGAACAAGTAGGGAGGGGGAAGAGAGATAGGGTTGAGGGAGGGAATGTGGAGAGAGACAAATGGAATGGAGGAACATCTGAGGGATAGTATGGAAACTTAGTGCAGTGAGAACTTCCTAAAATATATGAAGGCAATTCTAATGAGAGCTCTTAATAATAGGGGACATGGAGTCCCAACTGGCCATCTCTTGCCACCAAACAAGGCTTCCAGTACCAGGACTATGTCGTATCTAACTGGAGTCCCATAAAAATCCCCAAACAACCCAGGCTGTTGCTAAGACAATAGGTTGCTCTCTTCAAACTGACAGAGAAACCCTACTGCCAATAACAACACCCACACAACTCATTAAAGATGGAGAAGTAGAGCTGATGCCTAAATGGAGGCTTTACTCCTATGCTTTAATGTCTTTTGTGTGGGAAGGTACTCTGCAGGCTACCAAAAGAGAAATATAAATGCTAATCCAGCTATGAAACCTTTGGCCTACAATCTGTCCTGCCTGTAAGATATGCTGGGAAATAGTGGCACAGAATTTGTGGAAGTAGGCAATCAAAGTCTGATTGGACTTAAGGCCCACTCCATGAGAAGGAACCCATACCCAACACTACTTGGGTAACCAAGAACCAGAGACTAGATAGACCAGGGACCCACGGTAAAACAAAACACTACTGGTTCTATCCCCCTAATAAAGTATCAATGAAATGACTCTTAATGATATTCTGCTATACTCATAGATCAGTGCCTTATTCAGTCATCATCAGAGACACTTCTTCCTGCAGCAGATGGGAACAGATGCAGAAATCCACAGCCAGACATTACCTGGAGAGAGAGTCTTAAGAACACACAGCTCTAAATGGGATGTCTCCATCAAATCCCTTCCCTCTGAGCTCAGGGAAAGTCGGGGAAGAGGATGAGGAAAGAGTGTAAGCCAGAGGGAATGGAGGACATCAGGAGAACAAGTACCTCAGGATCAACTAAGCAAGGCTCATATGGACTCACAGAGACTGCAGCAGGAAGCACAAGGCCTACACAGGTCTGCACCAGGTTCTCTTTCTGTGTGTTTATTATGAATTCCAGCCTAGTATTTTTATGGGACTCTGGAGTGTGTGCATGAGTAGCTCCCTGATTCTTGTGCCTGCTCTTGGGGCTCTTTTCCTTCTATTGGGTTGTCTTGTCCAGCCTCAATGGGACAATTTCTTGCTTTATCTTATTATGTTTTATTTTGTAGTGTTCAGTTGTTTTCTCTTAGAAGTCTGTTCTTTTCTAATGAGAGACAGAGAGGGATCTCAATGGAAGGAGTGGTGGAGGTAGGGACCGGGAGGAGTTGAGGCAGGTAGAAACTCCAATCAGCATATATTGTATGAGAAAAGAATCTATTTTCTTTTATTTTAATTTTTATTCTTTTCATATATTACATATATTACTGCAGTTTCCCTTCTCTCCCTTCCCACAGTCTCTCCCCCACACCTCCCTTCTCCAGGTCCACCCCACCTCTGCTTCCCCTCAGACAAGAGCAGGCCTCTCAGGGACATCAACCAAACAGGGTATAACAAGCTACAATAAGATAAGGCACGTACCATCACATCAAGGCTGGATGACAAGGCAAAAGAGTCAGACACAGCCCTTGCCCCCACTGTTAGGAATACCACAAGAACACCAAGTTAATCAGCCATAGCATATATGCAGAGGACTTACAAAAGAAAGAAAATGAAAACAAAACATTCCCCTTCTACCCATTTTCTCTTATACTTTTGCCTTCATGAAATCTTGTTAACATTAAAACTAAATGTAGCCTGGAGAAAAGACAGAATGTACCTCAAAAATGTGTCAAGCAGCCTGGAACTTTGCAAGTGAGAGGAAAATGATGGATCTTTAGGCTCCTGGCACCCAGCTGAGTTAATTGGGTGAGTGTGAACACTTCTTGTCTTGCCCTGTATAGTCAAGTCCTTATTAGATTTTGCCTGGAGCCTGAAACGTCACCAAAGTTGCCCATGACACTCTGATCAGAACTCGCATCAGTCTTACTCTGGAGAAGTAGAGAAGAATGGGCATAGAAGGGCAGAGGTTATTCTGAGGCTCACTCTAGTTGTCTGACACAAGAGAAAAACATGTCTTGTACCATATTTGAAGGGAAGATGGAGTCAGAACGCGAAGTCTGGGTGTATTTTGGATGTGGGAGTCCACAGGGATGCTCATGGATTAGACAATGGGGATGAAGATAGAAAAGAATGAAATAATGACAATCCCAACCTAGGTGTCAGTAAATCACTACCACTGCTACTGCTTTGTAAATCAGTTAAAGCACACAAATCCCCATCGACATCATCTTTCTTTAGACAGGGCCAGAATCGTACATGTACAAATGTTATTATTTGCCTTCACAGTTGAAAATATAGGAAACTGACTCCAGTTCAATAAGCTTCAAATTCAGCTCAAAGATCTAGTATTTACAGCACACATAGCAATTTCCTAGTTGGTGCCAGTTATAGTAATTTTATGAGAATTGTGCTTTCTATACGGAGCATCTGAACTTTCATTTATATATTGTCTACTTATCCTATAAACCAGTAAGGACAAAAATTAGACCAGGCATTCACGCAGTTGCACAAATTGGTTCACAACTGGTGATAGCCACTGTGGAACTGGTTGCAAGCAGGCGGTTCCATAGTGTGTGAATGTAAATGTTTATGACTCTGGCAGAATATGGAAATATAGAAGTTTTGTGGACAACTATGCACCATCTAATGGCTTTCAGAGATGAATATAAAAGATAAGCCCCAAGTGTATTTGCTCAGCATCGGGAAGGACCAACTTCTTTTCACCCACCTCTTCATCCTCTTCCTTCCTAGAAGCCAAAGATCAAGAAACATGGCTTCCAATTTCAGCGGCAGTATTTGATTTGTGAACCACAACAGCTCAAAATATCATCAATTGGAATAGTTTTCTTTTTTACTTGAAAATTGGATATTGGCTAACAAAAGACATCACAGATGGCAAGCAACAGACCAGAGAAGGCGCAAGGCCAGTCCCTAAAGGCAAGAGTGTTGGTACTTGTCCTCACCTACCGGAGACAACTTCCATTGCTCCAGGCTTCCTTCCATGCCTCTGTTTGAGGAATGGTTTAAAAGCAAAAATGCTTTAGCAATTGGCTTGGCTTCCCAAATATCTGGCCAATTTGTTCTAAAAACAAATCCTTCTTGTTCCACAAGAGATTAAAGAATGTTTTAAAATTCTCTAAGAACTCAACTCCCTCAACATCGATTTACCTGTCAATATATATGTGCACATGCTCTGATACACACATGTGTGCGTGCGCGCACACCACACACACACACACATACACACACACACACACACACACACACACACACACACACACGCTGCATCCTGGTGCTGGTCTCTAGAAAGCACAAACTTTATTTAATTTACAGGTAGCTTGTTTGAGGAGATGGTCCTGAAGAGGCCTAATTTAACATTAGTGCAGCCGTGAAAGGCTGCAGACTAACAATACTGGGACTAGGCCTCACCATTACAATAACTAGGAAAAGCCACAAACTGTACCCAGTGGGAGACCAATCAGAATTGAGACAAACAAGTACTAAATGCTCTAGAACATAAAGGATAGCTTACATTACTTGTATGTAGATTGCCATTTTCCTTGCAGCAACGCCAGTACCAATTACTGACAAAACTTCTGTTACCTCACTCCTGCCCAATCAGGAGTTCAACCCCCATCTGAATCTGGAATTCCCTTACACCCCCATCCTTTACTCATTAAAAATCCTGCCATAACTGAGCTCAAGGCTCTCCCTGATCCAACCACTGTGCCAGAATGGACAAGAAGCCCAAGCTTGAGCTGGCAATAAAGGCTCTTTGCTTTTGCATAAGAACTCAGACTCCTGATGGTCTCTGGGGGGCTCATGATGTGGGCATAACAGTACCTTAGCACTTAAACTATTTATTTATTTACTTATTTATTTGAGATAGGGTCTTATGAGTCTGAGGATGGTCTCAAATTTGCTACGTAGCCACAGGTGACTGGGAGCTTGTCTTAATTCTTGAGTGCTCAGATTGCAGGCATGTGTGCTACGTTCTGTTGATGTGATGGGGACTAGGATCAATCCTAGGGCTTTGTGCATGGTAGACAAGCACCCTAGTCACTGGGATACTCACCCAACCCCTTGAAAACTCTTGCTTCACATTTTCAAATGTGCGTAAGATGTCCATTATAAACCATGATAATAAAGCAAACATTCATGAATTTTTTACCAACACTGTTAAAGTTTCCCTCTTCATCATATTCTTTGTCACCTTCAAGAGAAGAGAGTCACTTCTTTCTTGACTGTTTTTGTGTTTTTCATTTCCTTGATTTTTCATTTTTAATATACAAGTCCTCATATTCCTAAGCAGTATGCTGTTCAATGCTCAGTTTTGAACACTACATAAACTGGACTCAGACTGAATAGAATCTTTGGAAATGTCTTTTCTGCTCAATATTATGATTCTAAAAAGATTTATTCATGTTGTTTCATTAGTCAGAGTTCATTTCTTTTCACTGAAATGTGATTGCCTATTATGTAAATATATCACATTTTACTGCACATTTTCTTAGCTACAGCTGTTTAGATTGCTCCTAGTATTTTACTTTGTGAAGCAAGTTGTGGAGAATTCTCTATGAGGCCCTAGGAGCACATTTACCAGGATTGTTCTACACAATGTTCCTGGGATGCTTTATCAACGGATAGGTGTAAATGGTCATCTTGATCATGTCATGGTTATGTGATTGCATCCGTTTGTATTTCTAATGTACAATCTCAACAGCAGGATGCTGAATCCTAGCAAACACCAGACTGTCAAATTTTTCATCTTTAAGAAATTGATTAGAAACCGCTAACCATGGCTCTTAATTTTTGTCCTCTTGCTTACCTAAAATAAAATGTGTTTAAAATATCTTAGCTTTTCATCCTTTTGGGATGTGTTATTTATCTTTGTATGTTTGTCAGAGTGTTGGTTATTTATTTATTATCCCTTTTCTTTCCTTGCATTTCCCCTTTGCCATTGATGTATTGCCAAATAACTGAGTTGTGGAATGGGCCGCACTTGGGAATCACCTGTTTCCTACAGCATCACTCTGCGAGTTCTTTTGTTCCTTATAAGTCTTGTAGGTGATGAAGAGTATGCCCAGTGGCTAAGTCCATCCTCTAAAGGCAGTGCTCTTCCTCAGTGCTGCTGTGCTCCCCACAGTGCTGCTGTGCTCCCTCAGTGCTGCTGTGCTCCCCTCAGTGCTGCTGTGCTCTTCCTCAGTGCTGCTGTGCTCCCCTCGGTGCTGCTGTGTTCCCCTCAGTGCTGCTATGCTCTTCCTCAGTGCTGCTGTGCTCCCCTCAGTGCCACAACAGGAGACATGTTCAAAACTGTCCTTCTCGAAATGATGCCACGGTTAATTGGTTGTTGCAGCCTGAGTCCTTTCCTTAATCTTTCACTATTAATGATTGCAACTAGAATCAACTATTTGTCTGATATTTAAAAGGGAAAATTTATTTAATTCTATCATTTCCCCCTACATTTACTAACTGGAATACTGGGAAGCTCAAATACAGGTCTTTTTTTTTTTTTTTAAATTCCTTTTCCCTCTCTGTTACATATTTGTGTTCATTATAAATTGGCAGCAAATCATGGCTCTTAATTTTTGTTTTCTCCTTCACTCACAGTAAGTAATGCTTAAAATATCCTTATTTTTCTTCTAGAAAACACTTACTTCTTTTTGTCTGCTTGTTAAGATTATTGGATATTATCAACTTTCCCCACGTCTTCCCCATGTGTTGTTGAGAAGCCATACATGTATATATATATACATGTCTGTGTAAGAATGCACATACGTGTATACATGGAGGCCAGAGATCAGCTTCAGGTGTCTTTCTCCATTGCTCTCCACTTTCTGTTTTGAGACACAGCTTCAAAATGCTTATTCCTAATACTGAAAATAGTATGCTAACCTAGATATTTTGGAGACAATTGCTTGTATCCCTTCATGGTAGGAAGAATAAGGAGTTAGGTGTGTTTTTTGTTTGTTTCATTTTAAGGAAAAAAAATAAAACAATCCTGAGTTCATACTGATGCTGGCAATTAAAACTTAACCTTAGGACAAAATTTACTCATTTTATAATTACATTTTTAAACTTTTTATTCTGTGTGATTCCTGCACAAATTCCAAAGTGGCAGCTATGATTTGAATCGTTTATGCCAGTCTCCCCGCCTCCCCCCAACCCCCCTTTCTCTGTTCCTTTTCTATCTGTGTAAGCAACTGTTTTGGCGTGGGGGAAAATGTCCTTTACAGGCTCCTATGTTTGCACACGAGGTCTCCAACTGGAGGCACTGTTTGGGAACTATGGGTCCTTCTGGGTATGGAGCCTAGCTAGCAGGCACAGCCCCTGAGGGTAAGCCTTGAGAGGTCTATCACAGCTCTGCTTCCTGATCTACCAGGAATTGGGAAGTGGCAGCTGCAAACTTCTGCCCGCACACAGAGCTTCTGTAGTTCTCTAATGGGTCATGCTACACATTATTTAGGGTTACTCACTACAGAGTTGTCTTGGGGTACTGGTGAGGTAATATGTGTACTCTTAATTAAGCATAAGCTTTTAATTTCTGCCCCTCTGGCTCCTAAGTAGTTGGTAACCCTTGTCAACATTCCATTTACTCCTCCCCCACATGCTATTTTTGTCACTCTATCAATTTTATACTGTCAAATTATATAACATGTTCAAATTAATTTATGCTATATTCCCCATTTTAAATATTAATTTTACAGTTAAATGCATTCAGTGCTCAGTTCATTCTTATGTCATGGCTTTTCCCACAATGTCACATTAGTCCCAAGCTCACTTTCTAGTACAATGCTTAGGAAAGGCTCCCAGATATACTGGAATTTTTGCACAGCTGTAACTGTCTGGCCAAGGCATTTGACACATAAAGTTCTCATCTTAGATTGTTGTACTTGACTGTTTGGAGTGCTTCACTGTTGCCTGACATTAAATGTTGCCTTTGAGGGCTGCTGTCAACTGTTCTTAGGCTCCCCACCTGTGACCTGATTTGTTTTGTTGTTGTTGTTTTGTTTGTTTTTCCAGACAGGGTTTCTCTGTGCAGCTTTGGTGCCTGTCCTGGATCTCACTCTGTAGTCCAGGCTGGCCTTGAACTCACGGAGATCCACCTGGCTCTGCCTCCCGAGTGCTGGGATTAAAGGTGTACGCCACCACCGCCTGGCTGACCTGATGTTTTTGTCTAATGTTCAGCTAATTCTTTTCCTTTTTCTTCAAAGTTCAGAAGTTTTATGAGAGAATATTTTGGATTTAATTATTATGGGATGCTTTATCTGGCTGTGCTGTGTGAAGATTTGAGTCTTTTGTTTCAGGCATGTCTTGAATTATTTAATTTTTATTTTTTATTGATCTTGTTTTCTTTTGGATACTCAAATTACATGCATATTGGGCCTTTATATTCTTTTTCTCATATCTTTCTACTGTTTCCTCTACTTTGCTTTACCTTTCTTCATATTTCCTTTTTTATGGGGTATTTCACTCCTCAGAATTCCATAGGGATCTTTTAGTGTTCCATTTGTTTATTGATTGCATTTTTATTTCCCGAAGTGTAACAAATTTGCATCTTATTGTTTTGCCACTTTGTTTATGGGCATATTTATTGCTGCAGAAATGGTTTTCTTTGTTTCTTTCAGATCATGTATATTTTCTTATTTGATTATGTGTTATACTTTGTGGTTAATTTTTATCTTTTTTTAACAATAATTTTGTAAAAGATTAGTATGTCCTCCAAGTGTGTTTAAATGAGATGGATTGTGTTATCACAAACTAAATGAGAAGGTTTCAGAGGAGCCAGTAGACATTTCTCAAAGTAGTTTTCACTGGTTTGCAGCTTGAAGGTCCCTAGTCTGCGATTATAATGACAGGGAAATGTACAGCCTTCTGGGGTAGCGATGATATTTCTACCTAAGAGAAAACCCTAGTTTATGGTTTTTTGTTTTTTTCTCATTTTATTTCCTATGAGTTTTCTTTAGGTGGAGTTCCATTCTTTCCTCCCTCATCCCTCTTTTGTTTTTTTGTTCAAGACATGGTTTCACTGTGTGAAGATCCTTCTTTCTGGGTGTAGGACAGGAGCGGTCTATCGATTAGATAAAGCTGGTCAGAAAATTTCTTTATGATCAACTTTTACAGAAAGAGGTAGAAAAAATTAAGAGTAATATCTGGGGGCTTATGCCTGCCTTTGGTGGAGAATGGATCTACTTTATATGATCTACTTTGAAAAAAAAAAGGGAATTTTAGCTTTTATGGTCTGACTTGGAGGAAAGCAGGGAGGACAGCAGGCAGGGCAGGTGATCAGAAAGAGACTGCTTCTGAGGCCCTTTAGATGTCCTTCCGTTCAAAGCGCTCAGTAAGCTGAAGCGCCTTACCTTAGAGTCGCACTTTCCAAACCCACTCCCAGCATCTCATATACTTGCATTTGTCTCCCCTTCTAACATCCCTCCAGAGTACGGTAACTCCATTATAGTTTCTGGACAGTTCATTTATCAACTAAACCCTTTTCTTGCAATGAGAGTTAGTGATGGTTCAGAAAAGCACCTGTTTTATACATTTCTTAAAGATACATTCTAAAACTCATCAGCAATTGAAAAACAACAAAATCAGGGCAAAAATTGGTTGATAGTTCTGCCTTGTTAGCTTTGAACATCCATAGAGCACGTCTAGCGATAAGGTACGGGCTCAAATGTAAGGATTTCCCCAAGTTCAAGTGAATCTGCTGAAGCAAGAGTGTGGCAACCCATGAAGCTTGGAAGGAGGAAAATGTAAGGGAGCAGAAAGAACCCTTCTTCCTGGAACGTCAAGACAAGGAATGTCTGGTTGAGATTGTCCATTCCTGAACACTGTCCCAGACCTACCAATTTGGATCTGAGGTTTTGACAAATTCTCTAAGTGAGGAAATGCTCACAATGCAGTTTACAACCATTGGCTTAAGAGTTTCCAGCATTTTTTTCATGGAGATAATTTAGGTATTGATAGCACATTCTTGCTTTTGTTGCTTTAATTATGATTTTTCAGCTTAATATGAGTAGATACTAAATAGTTCTCATGTGAGATTATAGGATCCATCATTCTTAAAACATCGATGCATTCTTAACTTTATAAGTTCTATAGCAGCTTTATTTAATTTATTAATCATTTTTTAGAGGTTTATGTTCATTTATTTTATTATTTTACATATGTATGAGTGTTTTGCCTGTATGGAAGTATGCATATCACCCATGTGCCTGGTGCTCATGGAGGTCAGAAGAGGGCATAAGATCCCTTAGGAGTGGAGTTACAGACCCTTGTGAGCCACCATGTGGGTGCTGGGAATCAAACCCAGGTCCTCTGCAGGAGCAGCAAGTGCTCTTAACCGCTGAGCCATCTCTCTGGCCTTTAACTATCATTTCAATTAGGCTGAGATTTTATGGAGGAAATAAATCATAGTTCCATTAGCTATTCTTTCATTGTTGTAAGTTTAAGCCATTTTCAGATTTTAGGATATAATACTGTGATAACGTTTTGTATGCATAGACCTTTTCAGTTTTAGTATTCTGTCCTTGTGCTTGCTTAATTTGGAATTACTTGTAAAGAAATACACGAGCAAGCTAAGGCCTTTTGATAAGGATTGCCAAATTGCTTTCCAAAAAGTTATATATCCATTCAAATTGTTGCCAGCAATGGATGAGTATATTTCAGGGTACCTCAGCCAGCATCAGGCATTATCATTTGTCTATTAGTCAATTAGTGTTCATATTGATTTTTAATTTTCTGTTGCTGGCTTCTACTCAGTTTCCTAATGAGTGATCAGAAAGAGCTAGGCTGAGTGACAATTGAAAAGATGTAGGGTACAGGGCATCTCAATTGTTTGGACATCTGTCATAGAATCTAACTGGCATCTGTTCTCTTTTGGTCTACCAAAGTGCAGGTCGCTTAGCTGCTTTGAACCACTGTATCTTCTTTCTTAAAGTGAAGGGGTTAGGGCTATCCACTTCTGTGGATGTCATTTGGCCTCAGCTTTTCATCCATCACTTGATGTGATCCTCAGATCTCAAATCTGTGCACATTTCCCTGGTTGTCTTGCCAGTGGCAGCAGAAATTTCTGCCTATCATGCATATTAAATTTTTTCCTTAGAGTCAGTCTTCACTGTAATGCACTTTAGATTTTATTCCTCTTATGCGTTCTTCCTTTTAAAAATTATGATTTTAAAATGCAAATATGGCATATGAATATTTAATAGGCGATTTGCATTTAACAAATTACGCATGATCACATAATTCCCAATGTGCCTTTGCATCAAGGAAGAAGTAAGAATATGTATTTTACATTAAAGGCATAACATTTAAATACTTTAATACAAACAAACTGCATTTAATAGTATTAATCTCTTCCAAAAAGACCTTGTAAGATACATTAAATATTTATAACTTTTCTTCCTACAAAGTTTCCTGTATCCTTTCAACATTTAAAGTTTTCTGTCTTATTTTGAAGTTTGAGGCATCTTGGTATTTTTCTGTGCATTTATTGTGAGTTTTGAATCTTTACTTATGAAGCTTTGCCTCAGTATAGTGATGTACTGACAGACAGGCTGAGAATTCTCTAGGGCAGAATACAGGGTAAGCCCACAGTGCTAAACACAGCAAAGAGGGCACCCGAATATGTAAGAAATGGAAGGAATTTGTTCAACGCGCGATGTTCTGCCTAAAAATGGAAGTGATATAAATGTACACTTTTTTTTTTTGCAGTAGCAATGGCTGAAAACAGTGTTTTTTTACTTAACCATTCTATCACTGAGCTATCTCCTCACCTCAGAACATAGAACCTTTGTACTGATCATGACTTTGGAAGTCACCAGTTAGGTAAGCTGCCCAAATGCAGGATCCATCACCTATGCTGATAGTTGGTCAGCCAATTTGACTACTTTCTGTATTTGAGTGACAGACATTTTATTAAGCTTGGCCTACCTGGACTGCAGATGGACAGTATTCATTTATAAAGTTGTTACTTATTTTGAGTTCAATTGTCCTACCCTCCCTGAAGCAATCAGTAATTAGGTAATTCCAAAGTGATTTTGCGTACAATAATGTTCTATAGTTTTCTGTTCTTAATGACCCCAATAAAGTTTTATTATAAACTAAATAATGAATTAAAAAACAAATTGGGAATAATCGGTAGTAACAGCAGTGACAAGAACGGTGAGGGTGGTGGGAACCATGTGGCCTCTTTGGGGAACAAGGCTCGAGAAAAGCATGATTGGCTCTCCTTGTGGCAAAGCCCTGGAGACCCTGACCCACTTGGCAAAGATCTGTGGACAGTTTGCTGCATGATTCTGGGCATGACCCCGGGAGTGTACGTGCTGTTTGAACTCCTTGCTTTCACGATCCTAGCCACACTGCTGGCCCAAATGAGTCTGTTCTGGAAAGAATGATTTAACAATAAGAATTTTAAAGCAATGTTATTAAATAGATGATGTCAGGAGTTAATGGTAACAGTCTAAGAACGGGGAATGAAGCAGAATCATAGAAACCCACAGTTCCCTTATTTCTAATAACTGTGTCAATACTCCAAGAAGTTAAGAGAGATAGACATAAGAACAAGGGATGGACAGTGCCAACTATTAAGAAAAAGTTTCCTATAGGATAAATGGAAAAACCTGTTATATCCCCAGAGGAGTTAGAGTATTACAGGATGTAGAATGGATTAATCCAGTGTAGGCTGATGAGTTGATTGTGAGAACCCAGACCCTACTGGATGTAAATATGAACCACTAGAGACAAAACTGTCTCTCACTCTGCATGCCTCTGTAATTGCAAATGCTGCCAACTGGGCGCACTGTTCTACCTGAAGGCATGTCTAGTTAGAAAACTTCCTTTGCAGGTTGCAAGACGGCTTATGCATCTAATAGTAGAGATTTAGAGAAAAACAGTAATGGCTACCAGTGGGAAAGTTGGGGGATGGAAGGGTAAAGAGGCAAGGAACAAACTGATAAATTATTATAACCATTTTTAGAAACTTAAGGAAGCAAAACTGATTGTAAAACTGTTCAAGCAAACCATTGAAATTGTATAAATAAAAACGGCCCAGGCTATCCGGGGTCACTTGTTTGAACAACAGGTGGCCACAGTCTCTTCTTGGTGCTGACTTCACATATCGGTCCCAGGTCATTGACCCCATCTGGAGCAAGGCTCCCAGCAGACGGCATCAGCAAACCCCAGCTATGTGTGTCCTCTGCGTGGGCAGCCAGATGCTTCCAATGCTGAACATGTATGACCTCATTCTATTCCTGTGACCACCTCAGTCACATGCCGTTACATTTTACAGGTGAAGAAACTGGAGCACAAGCAAGTTGTATCAGTTTTACTGAAGCGGGACTTCGGGAGATATGATATACCTGTTTAGGAAGTGATGTATTTCAAGGCTCACAAATTTGTAGAGGCTGAGAAGTCTTACAGCCTGCTAACTGCAAGTGAGAAACCCAGAAAAGCTGGTGGTGTAGTTCAAACACCTGGAAGCCAGAGATCTTAGGATATAGAACACCTGCGGGTTGAGAGCCCTGAGGAGGGGGTCACCCCAGTGGCCAAGGTGAAGAATTAACAGCTTTTCTGCACCCTTTTACTTCAAATCTGGATGGTGTCTATTTGCGCTGTGGGAGACACCTGCTTCACACAGCCTATCAGCTCCAGTGTTGTCATGGAAGCATCTTCACACCCTCAGAATAATTGACCAGTTACAGTTACGTGGATATCCCACAGCCGGTTCAATTGACATAAATTATCCATCACTGAGGTTGAATCACTTTCTCCAGTGATTCTCACATAACTGGTAAATGATGGTGACTGGTATTAAAACCAAGACTTTGTCTCAGAGTTTGTATTATAATACATTTTGCTGTCTATATAGTAACCATTTAATTTATCATTAAAACCGAGACACTTTTGAACATAAAGGGGGATACTAATGATAATTGCTTCTGATGCCACCCGCTTCTTTTTTTAAAATTAAAAAACAACTTCAATTGTTTTTCTTTTTACTAATTAACTTTTTTCATTTATTTTACATCCCTACTGGTTTCCCCTTCCTCCTCTTCTGTTCCCTCTCCCCGCCTCCTCTCTGCCCTCCCTCCCCATCCACTCCTCCTCGGTTTCTGTTCAGAAGGGGCAGGCCTCCCATGGGTGTCAACAAAGCATGGCCTGTCAAGTTGAGGTGGGACTAAGCTCCTTCCTTTGAATTAAGGTTGGACAATGCAACCCAGTATGAGGATTAGGTTCCCAAAAGCCAGCTCAAGTGTTAGGGATATGCCCTGATCCCACTGCTAGGAGTCCCCCAAATAGACCAAGCTGCACAGCTGTCACACATATGTAGAAGTCTAGGTCGTTCCCATGCAGGCTCCCTAGCTCTTGGTCCAGAATCTGTGAGCTCTTATGAGCCAGGTTAGTTGTTTCTATGGGTTGACCCTGGCCCCCTGGCTCATACAATTCTTCCTCCCTCTCTTTAACTGGACCCCCAGAACTCGGCCCAGTGCTTGGCTGTGGATCTCTTCACCTGCTTCTATCAGTTACTAGATGAAGGCTCTCTGATGACAATTAGGGTAGTCACCAATCTGACTACAGGAGATGGCCAGTTCAGATACCCTCTCCACTGCTGCTAGGAGTTTTAGCTGGCCACTCACTTCTTAAATGACAAGCTAATAAGAAGGACTCAGTGTCACCATGACATGAAGATTGTGGTGTTATGAACACATTAGATCTCAAAGTAAATTATTTTTAGGATGGGGAAACCATGGATTTCAACTTGGCTTCTTCCCTACTTTTGACAACCCACAGCTTTCTCTTCATATGTGATGAGACTCTAGAGATTTCCTGAGGCTACATACACATCAGAGTCAGATTATCACTAACAAAAGAGTAAAAAAAGCAAGTGCTCGCTGCAGAACGACCACTTACCTGTGGGCCTACATGGATTTCTGTGCCCTCAGAGATGCAAATTAAAAGCTTGTTCATGTTATCTGGGCAGTATCAAACCAGTCCCCTCCTTTTTTTCTTCTGTCTGCTAGCCCTGTCCCACCTGTCCGCTCCTCACTGTCTCTCACTTCTCCCTGTCTCTAATCCTCCAGGACATCAACGTTGCAACACAGGTTAGAAGAGGGGTAATTCCCATTTCTGGGATTTGTGGGAGTGTGACGAGGAGAGCGGATATGGTACTGAGGCCCCTACAAAGTGAAGCATGAGAAGTAACTGTAGCTATCCCTTCTCACCATCCTCATCAACTTCCCTTGGAAGGCTGGAATCTACAGCTCCACTGCCTGTCAGCCCAAGTTGTTCATTATATTCTTGTTTGCCTTGTTTAGACTTTACAACCCCTGGGCAAGAGGCCAGGCGGTTTTTTATTACAGTACCCATCGCTCTGTCAACACCATCTAAATTAAAGCAAACACTCTGCTCATATGGCGCCTTTTGATCATGCGTCCCTGGGCCCAGCTACTTGGGACTGAGAGATCTGAGTTAGCTATAACACCATTAAAATGGATTGGACCCCAAATGACTGGGACGTTCTTGAAAAAAATTCATTTTCTCATTGTGACATGGGTTGTGGAAGACACATGGAAGCTGTAAAACACAGCTTGGAAGTGACTAATTTTAGATCCCGTTTACACAGCTGCTCCACTGAAAAGCCGATTTTCATTGTAATTCTTGGTCTGGGAGGGCTTGCCGTTTATTTAATTAAAAATGATCGGCAGGGCAGGTTTTTTGATAGAGCAGGTCCACAGTGGAACTGCAAGGCAATTGTAGTCGCGGCAGCTCTCTGACATTCTGCTTTATTAGATGTCACTTTATAATTAAAAATTTGAGTGGCAGAAGTATGAGCACCCATAAAAATGATCTGGAGGACCTTCCTTCTTTGCAGCCATCTTCTAGGAACAGAGATGCGACTCCCAAACTGAAGGCTGTATTCGCATTACCCATATATTTCCTTTTGAAAGATGTAGAAAAAGAAAATACTCTGGGGTTTAGGGCAGAGAAGAGGGAAAATCTTATTTGAAATGCCAGTGATACTATCCCCTGCTAGCTAAAGCTGTTACACATTTGAAACCATAGATATCAGAAGCAAAATAAAAGGAGCCAGACACCCTAGGGGAAGATATCAATCTTGATTATGAAATTAATTAGAAAAATAAAAGTGCTTTCCCCTTCCAGGTACACTTCTTATTACTTGCACCATGATATCCACTTTATGGGAATAATATTTAGAAAATTATAGATTTCAATGAAAATAATTGAGATGCTTTTCCATTTGTACACACAAATATAACTATTCACTGGACTTTGAGAATCATTGAATGTTTTATTTTTAATAACAGATTCCCTATATTGAATTAAGCACTACCATAGAATTTTTTTTCACATAAAGGCAATTTATATGCCTGAACTTCACACTTCAAAACCGAGCCATTTAGAAATTCCTGGAGAACCTCCTGAATGAATTGGTAACCATGTTTGCAAATTATACAGTGTATTATTCACACAAACTTTGTATTAAAAGACTCAGGGTGATTTGCAATTGGCTTCACCACGACTACATCTTAAAGATCAGCTATGTTTAATAATAAGAATAACAACAAAGTGCCCTTGAATTACTCTACATGGAGGGTATTTGAATGCATTGCAGTGGCAGTTGAGGGTCTTTCTTTAAAAAACGCTTTTGTTATCCAGTATTGTTCAATATAGTGACCAATGAATTTATACATCAGAAAAAAAATGGAAAGAGAGATTATGCATTCTCAGTGACAGAAGACTGGATTGATGGTTTGAGGTCTTCGTGTATTGTTTTCTAGACGTGGATAATAGAAAGCAAGAGAAAACAGTCATTTTCTGTTGCTATCACACTAATAACTGCCTGAACATTTTGAAAACTGATTTGAAAGCCAAGTTCAGAAAATACCAAACCATACTAATTTCCAGCAACTACAAATTGGCACTTTTCTGAGGTGCCTGATGATAAATTCAAATGTGACAGGTAAATTGAGATTTTTAAATGAAGTTCACATGGTGCTTGGAGATGGCTTTTTTAGCATGCAAGTTCCCCACTAATGAGGTCCCAAGAGGGGAATGAGTTTTTTGGATTTTATTTTATTTTGTTTTAAGTTCAACTTTAAACAAAGTGAGCCAGCAGCATTAGCCACCCATCAGCATTCAGACAAAGTACTGTTTAAAACTCTACCACCTCCTCCCACCAAACGTGATATCAGGGCACACAGGAGATCAGCTAGCTTGGCTTTACAAAGTGTGCTTCACGATCCCTATGGCTAACCCATCATCTAGTTCTTAAGGCTTTCAGAATCATCGTGTTGAGATATTTATATTATATATATATATATATTTATTTTTTGTGATATATTGTGTGTGTGTGTGTGTGTGTGTGTGTGTGTGTGTGTG
>CABHPR010132829.1:1068-13673 GCA_902168415.1 Peromyscus melanophrys
CACACACACACACACACACACACACACACACACACACACACACACATTCAAGGAGACCAAGGATGGATGTTTGGATTGAGAAAAATGGCAAAAGAGAAACAATATAATTTTATTATAATATCACAAAAGAAAATAAATGGAATACTAGTCAGCTATAAGGTAAATTACATCACAAGATTTGAAGGAAAATGATGGACTTAGAATGTTTAATATTAAGAGAAGTCATTCAATCTTAGAAAGAAATAGACCATGTTATTCCTCAGCTGTGGAAGCTAGCAAATAACACACACACACACACACACACACACACACACACACATACACACACACATACACACACACACACACACACACACACACACACACACACAGGTATCCTATCAAATGTACACATGCTTGCTGTATAATATTAAAAAGAGTTTAAAATCAGGGAATGAGGAAGGATTGACTTCAAGCAATGGACATGAGTTATGAAATAAGATAAGTCGCTAATTTTCTTAGTTTTAAATTTATTGAGGATTTGGGTTTTTGATGGTGGATAAGTATATAAAGCAAATGTAATGCTGAAAGCACAGAATTTAATATGATGTCTCATAGCTTCTGTTCCAAACCCCAATTCTAACTTAATGAAAGTTCATTGACTTGTATAGATGTTGGATTTGTTTAATGTCGGATGTGATGTTTTCATTAATTTGAAAGCATTTCAAATCAAGATTATAGAGTTCAAGTTAAATTGTTTCTTATTCGACTTTATATGCATACATATTTTGAAATATTTAATAACTATTTTTAAAACTAGTTTACTCTGTGCTAAATATGTTTTTACATAATACTCACCTGATATGACTTCTGATGCTAACTTTAAAAATTGAGTATGACATGAAAATGTAATAACAAAATTGTGCGGGGAGAAGATAAGGAATTTAAAGTAATGCTCGCAGTGTAATGCCTCTGAAATTACCTATGCTGTTAGAATCATTAGACTTTGACTCTGAATAGGTCAAAAGCATCACATTAGGCATCTTTCAGAACACTCAAATTGTTATTCATCTGTCACACACACCTTTCTCACATCTTGGTTACTATAAGCAGTGTTGTGTTAAGGATAGGACTATAAAACTATGTTGAACAAAAGAGATAAAAGTTTCCTATTTTTCTTAGAATTTTAGCGAATCACAACACTCTTTGTCTTTTTTACATGGGAAGTCATTAGTTTGTTATGACACCATCAATGCCTTATCTGATAATTTCAAATCTCACAAATGATTAATCATAACTTCATTGTAATTTAATAAAATAACATAAATAATATGATCTATATTCTGGTACAATAAAGGTACAAATATTATAAGTACAATCAACCTTTCTGCATTAATAGGACCAAAATGTTTAGTTCATTAAGTTACAGACTTGATGCAAACACCTACTAAGATTATTCTGATAAGTGCAAAAAGCATTAAAATCATTCTGACTGACTTTTTTCTATACACATAAATCAGTGCATCACTCATTCATCAACAGAAAATCTAGTCCATGCAATATATGGATGGCTATTAACAGAGAAATTCAGAATTGGTCAAAAGAAGAGAATAAACTCCTGTGAAGCTCTTAGCCCTAAATGGGATATTTGTATTATATTTCTTGCCTGAAAGCTCAGAAGAGTGGACAGTGAAAGAAAAAGGTGGTGGATGACTGGACACGGTAGGGTAGATGCATACATGAACACACAGCACTTTCTACTATAACATGCACAAGTCCTGCACAAGCTCAAGAGAAACAAAGTCACAGCATTACGGTGGAGGACAGTATAACACTAGACTTAGCTAAGGCGTTACAGACATTTGAGAGCTGCTGGGAAAGAAAGCCTTTTTGCTTTTTATTGTTGTTCTTGTTGGTTTGGGTTGTTTTGTTTATTTTTGCTTTCATTGTTGTTGTTTTTAATGGTATGAATTCTGGATAGCAACAACACTACAGAGGATTTCACATATCCATGAATAGTTGGCCAACACAAATTACATTAAATGGAGAGAAAGAGAGATTGGGTCAAATGAGGAATTTCATTTGGGCAGACAGGGAGGGAAATGGATGTGGTTAATGTAAACAAAATACAATATATGAAATTGTCAAAGAAATGATGAAATATTATGAAAAATAAGGAAACAGGTATGATTAAGAATTCTCAAAGTAAGACCTTCCTAGCAGTGAAATATTTCATGAAAAACTTGTTTCATTTCATTATTCCTTGATCTTCCTGGCATAATGGAAATTTCTATTCTTATTTTTTTAAAAGTAAACTTTAACTCATCACAAAATTTTCTGAAATGTACAAAGTACTGTTAAACACCCACCAACTCTGCTCAACTACCCACGTTATCAAAAGGACCTCTTAGAAAGAAGGGTCAATTTTTTTTTTTATGATTGATAGACTAAAAATTAACATCGTTGTCCCCCATGGTTCAGTTTATCTTGGGGTTTATACATTACATAGGCTTTTAAAATACTCACACTGATATGTATCACTAATTAGCAGACATGTCTTTTTATTCCTAAGAGGGTTTTGTACTCTGCTGCTGTGGTTCAGCCCCAGCCTGGGTTTAAGTCCTAAGACAGGGAAGGTGCGTCGTCGTTGGTGCAGAGAAAAGAATTGTTCGACCACCAGATGAGTTTCCCACAAGTGGCCAGCCCCTAATAGCTCTTGCCATCATTGTTTATACATCAAAAACAAGTATGGTTTTCCACACTAACAAGATTTTCCCATCCTACAACGTTAACCTCCAGCAAAAACAAATATGTCAAATGTGTTTTCTCCCAACTTTTTCATCAAAACGTCTTTAAGCCAATAACAACACTTACCATTTGGTTAGCTTGGACAAATATCGAGCCAGGTATATCCTGTCTTTACAAAACTAAAAGGTGATTGACATAGGCACATATTTTCAACAACAACAATCCCATTCAAAATATATTTACAGAAATAGGGATGATCTGCCTCTGATTCTGTCAACACTGAGTTAGAACAGCTCCCGGGGTCTGAAGTGACATTTGGTATCCCCAGACAAGAAACCTGAGAAACATCAGCTCACAAAGAATTTTAGAGGAAGATATTTGAGAAAAAAAAAATGTAGTTTCCAGGGATGATCTCTTCTGTCCCATGCATGAATGACAAAATGACACGAAAACCACCTAGAGAATCATCATTATTAACAGAGAAGAGAGTGTGCAGGCCACACTGTTCTGACAGTATTCTGCACTGTCCCCAAAGTCCTTGCCAAGGGAGACTATCCCTGTGGGCTTTTGCCTCATCTGGAGACTTGTGGAACAAGCACTCATATTCTTGTCCAAAACTAGGCTGCATGGCTCCCAACATTCTGTTTTTATCTTTCTCTTTCCACTCATCTTTAGAAATCACTGATACACTTCGTCCACACTTTGGTCTACTGATACGTGTCACATAATTGGAATCACATAATAAATATCCCTTACAAACCTGTTTCACTTGGTAATATTTAATTCTTTTTCCCTGAGTCTTTTCATGTTTTGAAAGATCATTTCTGTTTAAACTTGAAGAATATTGCTTACTTTGTATGTTCCATAGCACACTTAAAGCATTTTCTGTTCTTCCAATATTTTGCAAATAAAGGTAAAGTAGTTACAAATATTCATATGTCAATAAGAAGGAACAGAGTACAAAATGGGTTGATATAAATCAGTAAGTTAAAGATATTACAAGGCCATGAGATAATAATAAGTCTATTTATAAGGGTAAAACTTATAAAAATGGAAAATGCATAATAGCCAAATCCTCAATTAAAATACTTAAAAAGTGCCACAGAGAAGAGCAACTCAATGCTATTCCCAAAAGTTGCAAAAAAAGGAGATTTTACAAAGATAACTAAAAGAGATGAGAAGATAAACATTTTAGATTCTAATACAATAAACTATAATTCAAACTTAAGTAAACAAGATGTTTTTAATGCTGAACGTTACCTTCTCATACACATGTGATTGAGCAGGTTAATGGAAATTAATATTGCATTCATTTTATAAAGAAGAAAATATAGAGAACAAGAAGAGCAAAAAACATTAAGGTTTTGCACTGGTTATTTATTTATTTAGTTATTATTTAGTTAGTTCATTACCTATTGACCAGCTTGACACAAGCTAGGGTCATCTGGGAAGAGGAAGCCTCAACTGAGAAACTGTCTCCCCTAGACTGGCCTGTAGGCAAGTCTCTGCAGCATTTTCTTGACTAATGATTGATGTTGGAGGTCGAGTCCACTGTGGGCAGTGTCAGCCCTATGCGATTTATCTTGTGCTGTACAAGAAAGCAAACTGAGAAAGTCATTCAGAAGCCAGAGTGGGAAGCATGCTAAAAAGCAGAATCCCTCCATGGCTTCATCTTCAGTTCCTTCTGTCAGATCCCTTCTTTGAGTCCCTGCCCACACTAACCTAGACAATCGACCATAGGGTATACTATGAAGTAAAACTTTTCATCCTAATGTGGCTTGTTAGCATGGTGTTTGTCACAGAGGCAAAGAACCAAGCTAGAGCCAACCATTTAGCATGTCGTCCTTCATAAAATGAAGTCAAAGTGGAATAAAAAGTATTTAATAGAGCTGGGTGTCATGGCTTATGCCTATAATTCCATTACTTGGCCAGGGTTCTATTTCCCTAGCATGTGTTTGGATTTCAGTTCAACTCCCTCACCATTTACTAAAATTTAATTGAATAAAGGAATATTTTCTTTTAGAGAAGGTGTCAATGTCTTTGCTTTCAGTAACATAATATAAAGTAAACAAAATCTAAAATATATAATATTCAGGGAGAGGGGTGGTGAACATAGTGGTAAGATGTCCAGAGGGCAATGCCAGGTGCTCTTCTCTATCAGGTTCCACCACAGTGTTTGGGACATTGAAGGTAACATGCATATCACAGCATAACCTTATGTTTTCCAGATATACTGAAACTGTGATGTGAAATAATTCAGTGATCTCTTCTGAGTCAGTGACTTTTTAAAAACTTGAATGCTTAACTTCTGATTTTTAAAATATGCACAAACTTTTCCTGTTATATATCTCCCCCTTGCCTCTTTGTATAAATGTGTATTTCTCATTTTTCCACTGCAACTACAGCAGAAGCATAAATTCTATTATATTTGCAAACCTCAAATCAGTATTAAAAATGATAAACAACCTTTCTGCATTAGAAAATGGCCTTGTTGAAACCAAGTAGGAACTAGAGGCAATTAAATTCCTTTGTTGTTGTTGTTACTGTTTGATATATAATGCTTTATTTTTCCAACTCTGTGTTTATAATGGGAAGAAAAGTAAAGCAAGATGAACACTAATATTAATGAAACTCTTAAGCAAGTACTGGAGGTAGGATGTTTAACCGGAAAGAGAAAATCTGATATTGAGGAAAAGGGGACATGTGACTGTAAATGCTTATGTATACCTTGGCTTGCACACATATAGTGTCACACTAAGAGTTCTCACATGTTGTCTTTATATGTCTAAGTTCTCTTCGCCAATCTTGATTCATCAAAATGTGTGTAGGTAGACTCATGCATAATTAGATTCATGGACAGTTATATAGATACACATAGAGGTGTGCATTTAAATAGGCATGCTGCAACGACAAGTTAAAATAATCTATCCACCATTCTCTCCATTTGGCACTGAGAAGATAAAGAGATAACAGAATGCAGATGCAGTCTACCTCACATGGAAAAGAGAATGTGTGTACAATAGGAAGCTGATGGAACAAAGCTTGTTTCAACATTGCAACAGGAAATACAGAGATGTCAGATCACATGCAATCTGAAAGTTATTGTGCCAAAAAGATAAAGAGAAATGAAGCTTGTCTCTGGTGTAATGGCTTTAATTTTTTCAAAATATGTCTAACAGCCTTCGTCTCTGGAAAAAAAAATATAAATTAAATTAATGTTGCTTCAAAGATATAATTTTTAAAGAATATTTTGAAAATTAAAAGACATCTCAAAACAGTAAAATAAATCTATATACTTTGTATCATATTAATAGTTTTTTTCTAGTTGCTTGTGTATTTTCCTCAATGAAGACAAATATTGTTTATAAATTATGTAATATAAATTTGCAAGTATGGATCTTATAAATTATAAAAAAAAACTTAACAATATTTGATAATAACATTTGATGTAGTTTATTTCTAAATGATAGCCAGATAGGAAGGAATTTCTTGAGAGTGAAGACGGTAAGAGGAGTCTTTCATGTCCATCAAAGTCACAGGAAGTCACACTCTTGTAAGCTCTTTTCACCTAAGGCTGGACACTTTGGACGGTGAGACTCAAGCACAGCATTGTGTCTTTCTTTTCCAAGTGTTGCTGTAAATAGTGAGACTTAATGGCTCCATAGCTGAAAATGGGGAACTTTACAAGATCACAGATCGCTCCCAATGCCACCATTTTTACAGTTTTACAAAACTGAAAATACTTCAACTCAGATTCAACTTTTGTTTCTTGTGATGATATTTTATTTCTGCTGAAATGTGGTAATATTTTATTTGTGCTTCAGTAAAGTTTGCCTGGAGATCAGAGGAAATAGCAAGCCATTTTAAGTAAACAAAGTCAGGCAGGACATGCCCTTAATCTGATCACTTAACAGGCAGGGTTTCTGTGTGTAAAAGGCCACACTAGGGAACAGAGCCAAGTGTGGTGACACACACCTTTAATCCCGGTACCAACCATAGAGACCTGGAGGTCTGTACAGACAGGCAGTGATGAGGAAGTGATGTAGCTGGGCTAAGACAGCCAATGAGAGGGCAGAACAGCAAGGCAATAAAAGCCTGGGTAAACAGGAAGTCGTGGCATTTGGAAGATACAGAGCTAGTGAGGTAAGGTAGCTGGTGGCTATTCTTATTTCCCTGATCTCTAAGGCTTTCACTCTTACATTTGGCTCTGTATTTTTTATTTAATAAGACCAATTAGAAATTTGTCTACAGTTTCTTTTATTGAAAATATCATTTTTTAGTACAATATATCCTGATTATGTTGTCCCCTCTCTCTGTTCTACCTAGTTCCTTCCCATTTTTCCTCCCATCTAGATCTGCCATTTTCTTTCTCCCATTACAAAACAAAAGGGCTTCTAAGGCATAACGTTAAAGAAAAATGGAGAGATCTCATACTAGTAACTTAACAGCATGCCTGAAAGTTCCAGTACACAAAAAAAGTAGCCTTACCCAAAAGGAATAGACAAAATAATGAAACTCAAGACCTAAATCAATAAAATAAAAGCAAACACAAAACAAAGACTCAAAAAAAAACAAAGGGGCTAGTTCTTTGATGAATTCAGTCAGAGAGACAAATCCCTAGCCAAATAAACTAAAAAGCTTAGAAAGAATATCCAAATTAATAAAATTAGAGATGGAAAGTAAGACAGAAAAAGATATTGAAAAAATCCAGAGTACCAAAAGGACATATTTTAAATTCTATATTTCACCAAACTGGAAAATATAAATTAAATGGAAAAGTTTCTTCATATATACCTCTTACCAAAGTCAAATTAAGATTAGACAAGCAATTTATGAAAACCTATATCCCCAATAGAAGCTGTAATTAAAAGTCTCCAAAACAAAAATGTCTAGGCCAAATGATTTTACTGTGAAATTCTAATATTCTTTTTTTTTTTTTTTTTTTGGTTTTTCAAGACAGGGTTTCTCTGTGTAGCTTTGCGCCTTTCCTGGAACTCACTTGGTAGCCCAGGCTGGCCTCGAACTCACAGAGATCCGCCTGGCTCTGCCTCCCGAGTGCTGGGATTAAAGGCGTGCGCCACCACCGCCCGGCAATATTCAATGTGTCCTCCCTTTTTGTTAAATTAATTCTTCTCTCATATATTACATTCCAACCAAAGTTTCCTCCCAAACTCCTGTCCAGTACCCCCCCCCCCCCATCAACTCCTCTCTTCCCTTCAGAAAAGGGCTGGCCTCCCTGGGATATCAACCCAACGTGGCACATTAAGCTGCAGTAAAACTAGGCACCTATATACCTCCACTCATATTAAGGCTGGATGAGGCAACTCAATAAGAAGAGAAGGGTACCAAAAGCAGGATAATCAGGGACAATCCCCACTCTAAATCTTCTTAAGAACTACACAAGAAGATGAAGCTTCACAACTGTAACTTATATTCAGAGGGCCTAGGTCAGACCCACGCAGACTCCTTGATTATGGGTTCAGTCTCTGTGAGCCCCTATGAACCCTGGTTAGTTGATTATTTGGATTTTCTTGTAGTGTCCATGACCCCTCTGGCTCCTTACTCCCCCTCCTCTGCAGGATTCCCAAATATCCCCCTCATGTTTTGCTTTGAGTCTTCATCTGTTTCCATCAGATGCTGAGTGAATCATTTCTGATAACTGATGATGATTATGCTAGGCTCCTGTATACGAGTATAGCAAAATATCATCAGGAACCATTTCATTGACTTTTTTCTCCTTTTTTGAGGGTTGTGTTTGATAATATCCTAGGTCTCTGGGTTATCTTGCCCATGCGTCCTAGCCCTCCAGGTAAGACTCCCTCCCATGGTATAGATCTCAAGCGGGACTAGTCATTGGTTGGCCATTCCCACAATTTCTAACCAGTTTTACCCCAGCAATTTTGTAGCCAGGAAAAAAATGTAGGTTGAAGGTTTTGTGGCTAGGTTCATGTCCCAATCCTTTCACTAGAAGTCTTGTCGGGTTATAGGAGATGGACCATGCAGCCTCATTATCCTCCATTCTTAGGAGTCTTAATGTCACCCTCATAGATTCCTAGGAGTTATCATTGAATTAGGTTTCTATCTCATCCCCCAAATTCTCCCCAGTTCTGAGTACACTCTCCAACCATCCTTCTCTCATCTAATCCCTCCTCTTCCTGTCTCCATTCACTCCCAGTCTACCACAATATCTATTCTATTTCCCCTTCCCAGAGAGATTCCCTTGAGCCTTCCTTGTTACTTAGCCTTTCTGGGTCTGTGGACTGCAGCATGATTATCCTTCACATTACAACTAATACCCTCTTATATGTGAGTATATACCATGATTATCTTTCTGGGTCTGGGTTACCTCACTCAAAACAATCTTTTCTAGTTCCATCCATTTGTTGAAGATGCTTTCTTTTTTTCATTGTATACTTTTGACATCTTTGTCAAAAATCAAGTGTCCATAAGTGTGTGGATTTACCTTTGGGTCTTTGATTTTATTCCATTGATCAATATGCTTTTTTTAAAAAAAAATACCAATACCTTGTTCTTTCAAGGTCTGTAAAGGATTGTGGTGGAATTTTGATGGGGATTGCATTGAATTTGTAGATTGGTTTTCAGAGGATTGTCATTTTTACTATGCTAATCCTATAGATCCATGAACATGGGAGATCTTTCCATCTTCTGATATCTTTTCCAATTTCTTTCTCCAGAGACTGAAGTTCTTGTCATACAGATCTTTCACTTGCTTGGTTAAAGTTAACCCAAGATATTTTTTATTATTTGTGGCTATTATGAAGGGTTTTATTTTCCTTGATTCTTTCTCAACCTGTTTATAGTTTGTACATAGGATGGCTACTGATTACTTTTTGTTGTTGTTGTTGTTGTTGTTGTTGTTAATCCTATATCCAGCCACTTCACTGAATGCGTTTATCAGATGTAGGAGTTCCCTGGTACAGCTTTTGGGGTTGCTAATGTGTACTATCATATCATCTACTAATAATGATACTTTGACTTCTTCCTTTAAATTTGTATCCCTTTGATAACCTTCACTTGTCTTATTGCTCTACCTAGAATGTCAAGTACTATATTTTATAAATATGGAGAGAGTGGAAAGCCTTGTCTTATTTCTTATTTTAGTGGAATTGCTTGGGTTTCTCTCCACTTAATTTGATGTTGGCTGTTGCTTGCTGTATATTGCTTTTATTATGTTTAGGTATGTCCCTTTTAACTCTGATCTCTGCAAAACTTTTATCATGAAGGGGTGCTGAATTTTGTGAAAGGCCTTTTCAGTATCGAATGAGATTATCATGTTTTTTTTTCTTTCAGTTTGTTTATATGGTGGATTACATTGACAAATATTTGTATTTTGAACCATTCTTGCATCTCTTGGAATAGTCAACTTTTATTCAATTTTCTATGTTGCTTCATAGCACTCCCTCCCCCTCTCTCTCTTTCTCTCAATAATATATATATATATATATGTATTATGTCTACTATATAAATCGTATATATGTATATAACATTATATTTTGAAAGTTGTATACTATATATTCATGAACTCGTGTGGATATCCCCAGATCTAACTACCACAATAATTATATGATTATTTTATATCAATGGCAGTGGTCATACACAGAGGCATTGTCTTTATGTTTATAACCCCTGATAAAATAATCAAAGGTTCCTTGGAGAATGGACAATTTTTAGCACCAGCACATGACATTGGGGTTCTCTCAATTTTAGAAAATAAAGAAGAGCTGGGGACTGGAGAAATTGCTCTGATTATAATATCAGTTATGAATTGTTGACATCTGCTAGACTACATGAGGACTTATCTTCACATGTCTTTCCCCCAACACATAAACACATAATTAAACTAATGCATGTTTTTTTCCAATTAAAGAGCTCAAAGAATTTTGAGTTCATGTAGTTGTATAAATGACTGTGCATCAGCTCAGTACATTTAATAAATCAGAGAAACTAAGGTTGCTTGAATATTGCTTCCTACTTTTCACAACTTAGATTATTAATAAAAAAATAACCAAGTTACATTCATGCACTTATTACTTGATACATTTAAGAATTATAATCTACAAATTAAATTATTTATAAAGGTAGTAAAGATTCAAGACATGATCTTTCTGGTTCAAGTTTAAACATAGATGAAGGTTTTCTTTCTTAGATCATGTGCAAGGAATTATATTGCTCCTTTTTTAGTTAGTCATATGCATGTTCGGCCTGCGTATGTGTATGGACATCACTTGCAAGAAGTGTCCACTATGGCCACAAGAGGGCATTAGATCTCCTAAAACTGGAATTAGAATTGTGAGCAGCCATTTGATTGTTGGGAATTGAACCTGGGTTCTCTGCAAAAGCAATAAGTCATTTTTTTTTTGTAAATAAAATACAGTAATTTATTTTATCTAGATAACCAGATAACACATTGACATTGATTATCATTATATTGGATAAGTATACAGATGTCAGTTAATAAGTGTTCCTACTTGGTATAAATCGAGTAAACTTAGGAAGAAACCCTGAAATGTAAGAGGTGGAAATCAGCTGTCTCTAGCTCTGTCCTTGAGCTTTGGACACTCGGCAGCACATATACTAAAATTGGAACGATACAGAGAAGATTAGCATGGCCCCTGCGCAATAAGTCATTTTAACAGCTAAGTCATTTCTTGAGCCCAAACATTCAATTAGTGTTACATATATTTTTTCCTATTCCAATGTTTTCATGAAGTAAAGGAGTTTTTAGTATTATCAAGATCACCCTGTTCAGATTTCAGCCATAACCATGATATTGGATCCACAGTTCATTGAATTGCATGTTGGGTTAAAATCAAATAAAGGAAACAACATTTAATTAATACTTTGTCAACTAGACATTTAATGTTTTCTTAAAGAGACCAACCTTTAGTTTTACATTGGTTTCCCTTAGTGTATATTTATTGACTTATTTTTATATCCACTTTCTTCCTTCCCAAATGTTTTTCTAAAATAAAGGTCTTGTGTATGGCAGGCAAGGTAGAGTGTGTGTGCTTGTGCATCATATCTATGTTTCTTTCTAGTACACATGTGTGTTTATAAAACAAATGTTTGATCCTCAGCCTTGTAGAATGACCTTCAACATTTAGTTATTGTCCGATTGGAGGCTACTGTGATATGCAATACAATACTCACAGAAATCTTAGTATCAACTTGCCAAAAGTAGTATTACCTGGGAAAATATATCTATTCACCGCTAAGGGTGTTTCCAGATATTTTTTAATGATAAAGGAAGACCCATTCTGATATAGATTTCACCACCTCATGGATTAGATCCCCAGATTGAATAAATATGAGAATGCACTGGAGCAAGAAAATTCACCTCTTTCTGCTTTCTAACTCAGAATATAGGTTGAAGAGCTGCCTGGTGTCACTATGGCTTTCTGGCCTTGCAGAACTCTATCCCCCAACTGTGAGCCGGAATCAGTGATTCCTTCATTAAGTTGTGCTTATCAAACATTTCTCACAACAAGGGATATTAAACATTAGTATCAGAGATAGTTTATGAAATTATTTTATATAACTGTTAATTCATATTAAGTTTGGAGCTTTATAATATAATACTCTGTCATATCTTTTTAAATAGTTCTGAATCTTTTAATCAAAATAAAATTCATCTGGTACATAGGAAAAAAATTAATGAACCTAGAAAAAGGTAAAGAGGTAACATACTTATGATACTTGATACTGCATTTTAATCATGTATTTAAGTACTTTGCAGCTATTTGCTCAGAATTGCAAGATTTTCTTCCTGGAGGCTGAATGCAGTGTTTCAAGATTCAAAAAATGAAAGAAAAAGAAAGAAAGAAAGAAAGAAAGAAAGAAAGAAAGAAAGAAAGAAA
>CABHPR010132829.1:13683-40794 GCA_902168415.1 Peromyscus melanophrys
AAGAAAGAAAGAAAGAAAGAAAGAAAGAAAGAAAGAAAGAAAGAAAGAAAGAAAAGACACTCACAAGAAGTAGTAAGGTATTGGAAATTGTAAAATGCGTAGAACTGCTCCCCAGGGCAACATAAACATTTGCTGTGGAGAGGAGCAGGAGTGCAGCTATGCTGACTGTAAGATCTCTACAGGTGTATTGTTTTGAGATTCACAATCAATGCTGCTCTGGGATTTTTCCTGATACAGCTGTCACTGAGATGCTCACACCCTTTGAGTAACTCCAAACATAGCATTAGTCAGCCAAGCTTGACTTAGATGGAATGAATGATTACTTTTATGACACACAGGTGTCCTATCTGGGATAAAAAATGTTCATGTTTTCCTAAGAAACATTTCACAGCAAGACATTGAATGATTTATTTTTTGTGTTTCTAATTTCTAAAATAGCTTCTAATATGCAGATTGATCACACCAAATTTTCAGATTACCTATGATTTGTTTTATATTTGTAAGTGTAATAGATTTTAAGATCCTTTAAGTATTGTATCACTAGAATTTCGTGGCTATTTCATTATTAATATGACCTTTAGAAATAATAATACATAGTTGATTTTTCATTGGTAGAAATTCTGTAAAATGATAGTACAATACTGTACAAAGATATTACATTATTTGTTTGATTATCGTATTTAATGCCACCCATATGAGAAGAACTTCTTTTCCTTATCTCAGATTCAATTTTATTGAATCTAAATTGTTGAAGGGGACCAAAATTAATGACATGGGTGATACCTCCTGAGATTTATTTTATTATTACTCTGTGTCCATATGCCTGCAACACTATAACAGGAGACCTCATCATGACTCTGTGTCTCTATGTTCTGACTATACTATTTTAGGGAATTTCTTGAATATTTTTATAATTTCCTATAAAAGTAATATTTTATTAAAGCACATTTATAAAAGAAACAAAATGTAGTTTGCACCCAGAAAAAAATTTTATCTAGGAAGGCAAATTTTTAGACTTAGTTTGTAAGGGCAGAATTAAAGTCTGATCTTTCTTATAAATATGTTTCTAATGTCAGAAGTTAATACAGTCAACTGATATTTATCTTAAGAGAATGGGAAATGCACATATCTCTAAAATCAATGTTTTAAAATTTATTTATAGATGCAGTTTTTTTAGAATGGCCTTAATATATTCTCTGGATTTATCACTGATAGTGCATGTATTATAAAACATACAACTTTTAAATAGATAAAAGTATGCACTCAGTTTTTAAATCACTAAATTCTCAATCACAATTATAAATTAAACAATATCATGTAATTTTGCACATCTATGTAAATAGATATACTTTGTTACATTAAGAGGTATGTTTTTGTCATGCAAGTCATACAATTTAACTCATTAAGAATTCTATATACTTAACAAGCAGGGGAGATCATGTGACCACGAAGCTGTTTTTCCAAGGACTAGTACACTCAACTCCATAATTTGCGGTAAGCGGACTGTATGTTCACTCTCCTAAGCAATTAAAAAAATAAAGACAATTCAATGACTAAAAATGCATATTAAGGTGCTGCCATTCATGTCTTGATCAAGTAATTTTCCATTTAATTGGCAGATTAATTTATTGGAATAATTAAAAATGATCTTCAAAAAAATAGCCCAACAAGTTTTTAAAATTTACAAAATAAGGTTTTTTGAATATTTTTGCCCTTCCAGAATAATATATTTAAACATAACCTGAAATGTAAGGTTTTTTGCAGGTGGAGCATTTAGTCCTGAGTAGGCCCTCTAATGAATGGGGCTAATATGAATGTTACACAGTATTTTATAAAAGAGGATTGCAGGAGCCAGCCACCCAGCCGTGGTGCATGCCTTTAATCCCAGCACTGGAGAGGCAGAGCCAGGCGGATCTCTGTGAGTTCGAGGCCAGTCTGATCTACAGGACAGGCACAAAAACTACACAGAGAAACCCTGCGTTGAAAAACCAAAAAATAAAAAAAAGGATTGCAGAAACCTGCTTGTTTCTTTATTGGGTGTGACAATAAATCTTGGTTCTCGACTTTACTGAAATTTGCATGAAATAATATATAAGCCACCTGTGACGCTTATAAGGGAATTTCCTCAACATCTTCCTTGTTGCCTTTCTTCTAACCCTTCTCATCATTAAAGATTCACTTACCCTTGTCTACTTCACAACCAACTCTCAACTTTGTGCCCTCCTCCTATTCCTATAAAGACTAATTTGGACTGCTCAACTGTTCTTGGATGTGCTCACTGGAGTTAGGTCTGTGGAATTCCACTGAAATGTGGCTTACTTCCTAGATGTACATTTTTAAAAAACTGATTCTGTTTCTCTCAGAATTCAAAGCTCCTTTCTAGGGTGAAAATCATGCCAAATTTCTATCTCTGTCATCTCCATGCTGGGATTTTTTTTTTTTTTTAAGTGAGAAGAACATTCTAAATGTGGGCAGTACTTTGCGGTGACAGCAAGATGGCATGAGGGTTGGAGAAAAGACTTTACTTCATACCTCGTTGCCTTCCCATCTTCCTGTGGAGTTTATTTACCATGTGGTCAAGTTCATCTACCTTGTTTGTGAGTTTATCTACTTTATTGCTTACATTACCGCTGCTATTTTGTTGCAGTTCCTTTCCTGATATCAAAACCCGGTTTCTTTAGACTTCCGATGTGGCCTGAAGACCAGTGACAGTTCAGAAGTCTTCCAAGGCTGTTTTAGTTTAGAAATTCTGAAATCTCCATCCTCATGAATGAGCTATTAGGTTTCTCTCAACCTTTCTGGTAGAAGAAGGTATGGTTGAGCTACCTAGACTTTATCATGTAAGCCATTCTAACATATCCTCTTTCTAAACACATTCTTTCTATGATTGTGTTCTTCAAACAATCAGAATAATACACTTTATTAGGGCGTGAGAGGACCTCATCCCTGAGAAAAAAGTCTTTTCCAGAAACCAGCTGTACAGATATCTTCATCATGGACTTTCCAGGCTCCTCAGCTGTGACAAATAAATTTCTGTTGTTTATGAGCCCTCTAGCTTAGGCTGTTAGAGAAATCTGAACAGTCTAACACACAATCACTCTAAAATACATTCTGTGACAGAAGAGCTTCCCAGAAACATTATAATGTGTTTTCAGGCATGAGCATTCATTATTCCATAGCATCAGCCTAAAGGAGTTTTGAGCATCCTCCTCTATTCAGTAGTTTGATCAATACACATCTTCATTTTCAACTCAGCATGTGAACAGACATAAAATGAGAGCTACAAAACATGTTTGCCATCTCTGGATTTAGCTCAAATGCTCACGGATTTCTCTTATATTTTCATACTGTTTTCCCAAATTACTCTTCCTTTCAGTACTTTTAGAAAGTCTAAACATCTCTCATCTACCATTCTCAGAATGAATTTCTTGAATATTTTAAGGAAGAGGCAGTGTCCTTAAAGGGAAAGAGGCACTGTCAATTGTTACTATGGAATAAATCATGAGAAGCTCATGTCAGTTCTCAAAAAATATTTTTCACGCCTGTGTCATAAATGTTTCCTAACACAGTAAATCCATCTGTGTTCAAGACAGCCTTATTTAAAGTTCTCATTCACAATTAGCAACATTAATCATTGATTGTCTTAGTTGCTCTCTCTAAGAAGAAACTTGTTTTGTAAAACTAAATAAACCTACACATAAACTCTCTGTGAAATATGAGTATTCAAATTTTGTTGTCAAATTAAGTGTGGAAACATACTGAAGTTTATCCTAAAGAAAAATATAATTGTACTAGACAGTCCCTCTTATTAATTAGGAAATATTTATGAGCATAGTATAATATTATTCACTTTAATAAACTGTTGCATGGGATTATGTCTTTCATTTTACCAGATATTATCTAAATGTAAATATAAACAATATAACTTCAAACCATAATAAGAATGAAATAAAAATGTTTTGGAAAGTCCGTTTGTTCATTTCAAAAGCAGACTTTTGGCACATAATTAATATGAAGATAGCATTAGACATTTTAAATTATTAATTAATTATAATTTTATCTCTTGTGTACATACTCTTTTTTTATCCCTTTGTTCTTTTGGCTCTTTGGTGAGCCTGCCACTCAACTCCCAAATAAATCACATGGGGTTATTATTACTTATAAATGCTTGTCTTTAGCTTGGCTTTTCTAGCTAGCTTTTTTATTTTAAATTATCCTGTCTATTTTCTGCCTCTGGGCCTTTACCTTTCTCTATTTCTGTATACCTTTCTGTACTCTTTCTCCATGGCTTGCTGTGTAGCTGGGTAGCTGGTCCTTGGAGTCTTCCTCTCTTCGTCTTTCTCTCTCTCCTTGGTCGTCTCTGGCTTTTATTCTTTCTATTTATTCTCTCTGCCTGCCTGCCCTGCCTATCCTTTCTCCTGCCTTGCTATTGGCCATTCAGCTTTTTATTAGACCATCAGGTGTTTTATAAAAGCATAGTAACACAGCTTCACAGAGTTAAACAAATGCAACATAAAAGAATGCAATACAACTTTGCATCATTAAAAAAATGTTTCACTGCATAAACAAATGTAGCACATCTGAAAATAACATTCCATAAAAGTGAGAGAGAGAGAGAGAGAGAGAGAGAGAGAGAGAGAGAGAGAGAGAAAGAGAGAGAGAGAGGTGTGACATTTTATTTGTGCTGAAGAGAGAGAGAGAGAGAGAGAGAGAGAGAGAGAGAGAGAGAGGTGTGACATTTTATTTGTGCTGAAATGTGGTGATATTTTACTTGTATGTTAATAAATAACGTTTGCCTGGAGATCAGAGGTAATAACAAGCCATTAACACAAAAGTCAGGCAGTGGTAACACATACCCTTATTCCAATCATGTGGCAGGTAGGGTCTCTGTGTGTTCAAGGACACACTAGGGAACAGCCAAGAGTGGTAACACATGCCTTTAATCCCATAGAGACCTAGAGGTCTGTACAGACAGGCAGTAACAAGGAAGTGAGGTAGCTGGGCTAAGAGCCAATGAGAGAGCAGAACAACAAGGAAACAAAAGCCTGGGTAGACAGGAAGTAGCTCTCTTGGGAAGCTATGGCGGTGTGGTGAGTTAAGGTTAGCTGGTGACTCTCACTATTTCCCTGATCTCTAAGGCTTTCACGCCTATATTTGGCTCTGAGTTTCTTATTTAATAAGACCATTTAGAAATTCACCTACAAAAGAGAGAGAGAGAAAGGGAGAGATACAGGGGAGGGGGACATAGAAATGAGAGATATTGAATGAGAAAGAAGAAAGTGAGTAACAATGTTGAGTCAAAAATTCTGAAAGTATTTTTCTAGTAGTAACTAAAACAATATCTTACATATATAGTTTTTGGTATTGTGTCAAAAATAATTAGACCAGGTATGTGTGGGTTAATTTTCAACCTTATTCTGTGTTGTTCTTGTCTTCTTTGTGGCAGGAATGCAATATGTTAGGTAAATTAATCATGTAATAAATGTCGTCTAACTATGCACTGATCTTCATTTCAAGTTATGTAATCTTGTATTTGTAATGTACATATAAATTTCTACCAGAAAGCCTACAAGGGTTTATACTTAGGATGCACTGGCCATGAAGATCAACTGGAGTACATTATTTCTTCAAAAGTAATCAAGGATGTACCTCCTTTACTCACTGTCTGCTGTTATAAAATCATCAGCTATATTTTAATCATTGTTATATGATCAATGCATTATTTGGAAAACATGTTGACTGCATTTTGCCTGTGAATTTTCTACTTCTTTTCAGTCATACTCTTTTGGGGTAAACAAGGAAGTTCTACCCTAGTAAACAGTTATAATAAATAATGTCTTGAAACACAGTGTTTTTAGTAGGTCTTGAACCTTAATTCTTCATTTTTTTCCAAGACAGGGTTTCTCTGTGTAGTTTTTGTGCCTGTCCTGGATCTCATTCTTTAGACCAGGCTGGCCTCGAACTCACAGAGATGCGCCTGGCTCTACATCTCAAGTGCCGGGATTAAAGCATGCGCCACCACCGCCTGGCCCTTGGATCTTAATTCTTACTCTTCTACTATTTATTCATAAGAGTCTAGAAGAAGTGAAGCACATTTTTAAACAAGTTTAACTTATTTAGAATCTGACATTTGAGGTCTTTGCTCCAGTATGTATGTGTGCATTGTGTGCATGTTTTCTGCATTTGCACCTGTGAATGTGTGTGAAAGCCTGTGAGCAACATCAAGAGATTTTCCTCAATTGCTCTCTACTTTTTAAAAAAAAATATTCTGCTCTCATACTAGTATATGAGACTAAATTAGTCCTCTCCTCACTCATCCAAGTTCTTTCCCCCACACTTCCAGTCTCCACTTTCACTTTTTGAAATGGATCTTTCACTAATGAGAAACACATCTTTACAGCTGTGTTAGTTGGCTAATGAGCTACAAGGACTCTTCTGTCTCTACTCAACGCTAAAAGGCTATGGTTAGAGGAAGTTGCACTGTGTCTGGCTTTTTACAAAGTTCTATTGATCCAAATTTAGTGCCTAGTGTTTGCAAGGTTTGTTACCAACACTGACATGTCTCTGCTCTTAAACAGAGTGAAAATAAAGAAGCCTAGGATATCATAAGCAAAGTTGATTAAATAAATATATTTGATAAGAAACTGATACGAATTCCTGAGACTATAAAAATGGATCTATTCATTAAATGTGCCTTTTATTGGTTCTATTCTGAAGTTATGGGGTACCTGAGTCTCCTTTGAAAGTCATAATATCGTGTAATAATCTCCAAGTTCACAGTAGTGACTTATTCCTTACCTGAGTAAACATTCAAAAGTACTTTGACATTTTTTGGCTTTGTTTTCCAGGGCATTGAGATGTTTTAACTATCTGTCCATAGCATCTTATGTGGAATTTGTTTGGGTGAATGTGGTTAACACAAGAATTTTTCTGTTGAGATAAGAGGTGGAATAAAAATAAACTCTCTTACAATTTACTGGTATTATACAGTTTCAAGCCAGGCACTTGAGACTATCTATTCATGATTATATCAAGAATCAAAAGTCAAATTATAAGTTATTTGGATGAAATTCTGTGGATATCTGAACTTTAATTTCTAATATTTCATTCATGGACTAGAATGAAAGCTCCCAGAATCACTCTTTATGGATGAGAATGTCTATTTGATTATAAGAAACAGAAATAACTATAATAATGACCTTTTAAGAAAATTGATTCCCTTTCAATAAATCATAAAATATGTCATTTAATGTTCGTTTGTTACTTTCCCCTTCAATATAACAATTGACTCTTGTCTCACATGGTTGTTTGAATAAATTAAAAGGAAATGTACTGTAAAACAATGGAAATTGAGAGACCAAATTTCTGTTTCTAGATTTTATTTATTTTGTATCTCTCAAATATATTCTTATTTTAAATTTGTGTAATTTAAGTTAATAGAATATACAAATTTACAGTATATTTATTCTTTTATCTTCACATTTTTCCTAATTATGTATTTTGGGAAAACATATACACAAGCAACAAAAATATTCATATATTTGTACACACACTCATGCACATACAGAAATGTAACAATAACATGCACATATAGAAATGTAACAATAACAGTAAAAACCCAGTTTTCAAATTGAGAGTTGGGGCCATGATATGGGCTGGAGGAAGAAAAGAAAGATGAAAGTGATGTAATTTAATGTTAATTTTAAAAATTTGAAGATAATTCTTTCTAACCAATGAATTAAAACCTAACTACAATAAGTATAAGACAATAAGGAAATATTTGTTAATAATTTGGTTATTTTCCAGTTAATGGGTGTCTCAGATATTAAAACTCAACTTGTTTTTGGTTGTAAGCCTAATCTTTAATGGCTGAGGTGTCTCTGCTAACTAGAGACAGAAAAGGTGTGGAAGAGAGTTGGGGAGAAACTGGGAGGAGTTAGGAGAGGGGAAACCATAGTCAGAATATATGAAAAAAAATCTATTTTCAGTAATAGAAAAAATCTATGTATATTTCAAAGGGTGATTATTTATTTGTTTTTAAAATACATTTACTTTCACTGATTTTTAAGATTGTCCCGCCATATTAAAATGAATTGGATTTTAGGAATTTATCTGACTCACAAGGTTATTTACACATGGTTTTAATATCAGTATATCTTAGACCCATATAGGCTCCATGATTGTTGCTTCACTCTCTATGAGCCCCAATGAGCCCTGCTTCGTTGATTCAGTGAGCTGTGTTCTCATGATGTACTCAACCTGGGTTGCCACTAGGTACATACCTTCATATGGCATGTGCGAGTCCTAGTGTAACTTGTTATGTTGTGTTTGGGTGATATCCGAGTTATGCCTGGACTTTTGTGAAGGGAAGTGGAGAAAGAGGAGGAGTGGATCTCAGGGAGAGAGAAGGTGGAGAGGTAGGACTGAAAAGCATGGAGGGAGGGGTAAGTATGGTTAGGATGTACTGTATAAGTGAATGACTTAAAGAAAAAGAAAGTAAAACATCCATCCATCTATTTAATACAAGCATGTGGATTCAGTTCCCAAGCAACATCCTGTACATTGTTCAACTCTGTACCAGATTAACAATTAATTTTTTATCTTGCATATGATAAAATGACAATTGTTTAGATTAAATTTAACTAAGTAAAAATGTATTTATTGGAAAGTTTATGTAGAATAAAAAATAGAACTAGAACATACACAGGAATAAAGATAACACCAACAAACAGTGCTAGAAAAGCTGAATATGCACATGTGGAATAATGAAAGCAATAGATGTCTTCAACTTTTGTGAGTTAATCAATGAAAAAACAATAATGTATAGTATTTGGAGGGGCTCACTAAAACTATCCTAACCAACAACACTAAAAGCGGTTTAGCAGGCATGATGTTGGTGAGATAGTCTATGCTCCAAACACAGGAGTTGGATGGACTGAACTGTAACTCTACCAGTAAGACTCCTCACCAAAGACTAGCTCTCATATGACGGGAAAGTATTATGCAAGATGCCAAGGCATAAAGTAATTAATTGCACTACCAAATAGTCTAGGATACACAGCATTTGTCAGCATGGCAAGTTATCCCTGAAAGTGCAATAGTTGAAAGCAACCAACAGCTTTCTAACAGCACTAAGACACACTCTCTAGGTGAGAAATCAAGCAAAGTACTGTAAGCATAGCCAACTACCCTGGCTTATTGACCACTAAACCTAGTGGAGACCCCACTACTGCTAGTTTCTCAAACCAATATAACATCCATCTGCATTTTTAATACTGAACCTATTACCCCACAGATGGTGTAGCTCTCACCTCTCATCACAGAGGCGATTTTTTGCAGCAAATGAAGATTTTTTTTTTATGTTGCAGAATATTAGTTGAAGATGAGCTTCATTTGTTTATGCTGTGGAACATTTTTTTAATGATGCAAAGATGTGTTGCATTCTTTTATGTTGCATTTGTTTAACTCTGGGAAACTGTGCTGATTTGACTGTCTAAAACACCTGATTGGTCTAATAAAAAGCTGATCATCAAACAGCCAGGCAGGAGAAATGACTGGCAGAGCTGGTAGGCAGAGACAATAAATAGGAGAAATTTGTGAAGAGAAGATCAAGGAACAAGAAAAGAAGAAAGGACTTCAGGGGCCAGCCACACAGCTACAGAGCAAACCAAGGAAGTAAAGAAAGGTATACAGAAATAGAGAAAGGTAAAAGCCCAGAGGCAAAAGATAGATGGGATAATGTAAGTTAAGAATAGCTGGTTAGAAACAAGCCAAGCTAAGGCCGGACATTCATAAGTGTGAATAAGCGTATGTGTATTTATTTGGGAGCTGGGTAGTGGGCCCAAAAAGACAAAGGAGTAAAGAAAAACAACCAACAGTATTTATAGAAAGCCACAACTCCCCAAAATGCAGAGACTATCTGGCCACGGGTTATTCAGCTCTACTACATCTACAAAATGATTATAATACCCATGGTCCCAGCAACATGAAATGAGATCAAGTAGAAAAATTGTAATAGCAAGAGGACCATGACAGGATATCTGCTGTGAGATATTGTCTTCTATAGAAGACAAGGAGGCTGCACCTAGGAACTGCAAAACATACGACTACAGAGTAAGTACAATGTCAATACAAATGGACATTCCAATACAGATGGATGGAATCTCAAAAGATCCAATGACTAAACGAAAAGCCGCAGGCCATCAATGCCTGCCAAGAGAGGGCAGAGCAGTCTTCCCTACTGATAAGACACCCAAATAGTTATCTAATACTAAAGAGTCACCCCTAAAATCATACATAGTAGCAAAACTAAGGGAACTGAGAAGGTTGAAATTATATATTCATATGCATGTAAATTGCAAGAAATAATTAAAGAAAAGAGGACATGAATTTGAGGGGAAATGAGGAAGATATTCCAGGATATGGGGAGAGGGTAGTGAATGACATAAAAATAGTATATATATATATATATATGTATATATATATATATATATATATATATATATGACTTCATAAAATAAATTATAGCTTTCTACATTATAAAGCTTGCTTATATATTAAATTTCTGAAATTGAATTTTATTTTTAATTTAAATATATATAGATATTTGAAAATAATCTAAATAAAATCACCAAATAATAGGAATAATGTGCCCTAACTGGCCATTACTTGTCGCCAAACAGTGTCTAGTACCAGGATTGGACTGTATCTAATTGTGTTGTTGGATAAATCTGTCCCATGTGAATTCCCAAACAATCCAGAGTATTGCCAAGATTATAAATTGCTCTCTGCAAACTGATGACCATGCCCTATTGCTGAAGACAACACCTATAAAACTCACTGAAGATGAAGAAATTAAGCTGGTGCATACATAAAGCCTGTAACCCTGAGTTCTACCATCTTTGGTGTAACAAAGTACTCTGCATTTGTCCTACTCACTGTTTTATTCCTGTGAATGTATACTATGACCAGGGCAACTCTTACAAAAGAAAGAATTGAATTGGGAGCTTACTCATCATTTTGGAGGTTTAATCCATTATTACCATGGCAGGGAGCAAGGCAGAATACATGGTACTATTGCTGTAGATGAGAACTTCACCATGATCTGTAGGCAAAGAGAGAAAGAGACACAGGTCTTGGTGTGGAGTTTTGGAACCTCAAATCCCACACCCCATGACATGTTTCCTCCAACAAGTCCTCATAGACTAATGCTTCTAATCATTTCAAATAGTGCCACTCCCTGGTGATTAAGCATTCAAATGTGTGAACCTAGGGGAAACATTCTTACTCAAGCCACTAAATTCTGCTTCCTGGCTTCCATAGGCTTGTAGATATATCACATGTCAAAAATGCATTTAGTACAACTTCTAAAGTCCCCATAGTCTATTACTGTCTCAAAATTATTGAAAAGACTAACGATAAAATATTTTGTGAGACTCATGGCAATCTCTGTAATCCTCTGTAAGATGAAAATAAAAAAGCAGACACACACATTCAACATACATTGGCACAGAATTCACATTACCGTTGCCAAAAGAAAGAAAGGGAATATAGTGAAGACATGCTGGACCAAAGTGAGAACATAAACCAGAAGGATAAATTCCAAGTTCTACATCCCCATGTTTGATGTCAAAGCACCCTTCAGATCTCCAGCTCCTTGCAGCTTTGTTTAGTGCACCGTACTTCTTCTTGGACTGGTTCCACATGCAGCCTGCAGCTTTCATTGGCAGGTATCCCATGACTCTGGCATCTCTAACATCTCTAGATCTTCAACATAATCTAGGTTTTACCTTCACACCTTCATATTAACGGCTTGTCTGAAATTCCATGCTAGGACACCCTGGACACAAACCTGTCTTCAGTGTCTTTCTTTAGTCAAGGAGGGAGAATTCACAGCCCCTTTCTCGTATTCCTGACTCTACAGCTAGAATCATAGCTGAAGTTGCCAATTTCTGTTGAATGATGAGGCTAGAACTTGGCCCCCTCCTCCAATTACATTTGAATCAACATTTTGCTATTGATTTCTTTCAATCCACCATAGCACTTTAACTAAGGAGAAATGTAAACACCAAGTCAGCTACATATTTTATAATTTGATCTACAATGGTGTCCTCCCTGAAAGATATGCTGTTTTTATGATGGCTTAAAGACTGTGGAAATAACTAAATGACATCTGATTTATCTTAAGTCCCAGTCTAAGAGATGGAACTACTACCAATCCCTGGTAGGGTGACCAAGACCCAGAGACTATAAAACACAGGGCAGTGCTTTTCAACTTATGGGTAACAACCCCTTTGGTAGACCTCTATCTCCAAAATATTTATCTTATAATTCACAACAGTAACAAAATAATATTATGAAGTAAGCAACAAAAATAACTTTATGGTTGGAGGTCATCACAACATAGCATGAGGAAGGTTGAGAACCACTGGCCCAGAGACATAGGGTAAAACCAAGTACTACTATTCTTAAAATATGTCTAGCAATAAATGACTTTTAATGATATGCAGCTATACTCATTGTGGTAGTTTGAAAGAAAATGGCACCCCAAAGGGTGTGGTACAATTAAGAGATGTAGCTTTGTCGGAGTGGATGTGGACTTAGAGGAACTGTATCACTGTGGAGGCAGACTTTTGTGGATCATATATGCTCAAGCCACACCCAATGTTTTAGACACTTCTGTTTTCCTGCGTAAGATGGAGAACTCTCAGCTACCTCTGCAGCACCATGATGATAATGGACTTAACCTCTGAACTGTAAATCACCCAATTAAATGTTTTCCTTTATAAAAGTTGTCATGGAGATGTATCTTCACAGCAGTAGAAACCCTAACTATCACACTGGTAGATCAGGGCCTTGTTCAGCCTTTATCAGAAAAGCTTCTTCCTGCCGCAGATGGGAACAGGTACAGTGACCTACACTCAGACATTATGCAGAGAGAGAAAAACCTTAGAATTCTCAATCCTAAAAGGGGTGTTTCCAAACAGTTCCTCTTCACAGGGCTCACAGAACACTGTGGACGAGGAGGCAACAAGAATGTAAGATACAGAGGGGAAAGAATACACCGAGAAAACAAGGGCTTCTAAGTCAACATGGTTAGATGTAAATATGAACTACCAGAAACTGAAGTAGCATGTACAGGGCCTGCATGGGTGTGTACCAGGTTCTCTGTGTATATATTATGGCTTCCAGTTGAGTGTTTTTATGGGATTCTTTAGTGTAATCATGAACATGTCTATGTTTCCTGTGCCTTCTATTGGGTCCTTTGTTTCTGTTTGTTTTCTACAATTCAGATTGCTCAGTTTTCATTTTATCTTAATATATTTTATTTCATTTTAATATTTTATCTTTGAACACTGTTTTCTAATGAGAGACAGGGCAAAGTAGATCCAGATGGAAGGTGAGGTGGGAAGGAATAGGAAAGATAAGAGAGAGAGGGGAATCCATAATCAGGATGCACTGTGTAAGAAAAATCTCTTTTCAATAAAAGGGAAAAAGTACACATAGAAGCATTATGGTTTCAGATATCTGGAAACTTAAAAGAATGAATTCTTACTAGTAGCTTACAGATGAATATTATCATCTTAGCAAATATTTTCTGACACTGGTACTATTTTAGGGAAGAAATAATCTTGTGTTCGGCAGAACGTAATTGTCTAGTGCTCATAAAACCTCACTTCCTGTCTTAGTAATTGGGCTTTTATCATTGCATCAGTTATTTTTAAGTCAGTTATGTGGGCACACATATATACTAGCAGCTACACTAAGGGAATTTTTAGCTTATTTCTTTTGCACCTTGCATTGACATCTCTGCAAGAAGAATCATTTGTACATGCTTCTCCTTGGCTGCGTTTGTAACACAAGGCCATAGAAAATAAAAGCCAGCAACAGACTGTGAAGAATATAAATTCAGGGAGGCAATGAATACTAAGAAAATAGATATATGTGGTACATAGTTTTACAATATTTTCTTTCTTTTCTCCAAATGAGGTGCCTGTGAGTAAATACCTTACTTTTATTATGTCAGATCACAATATTCTTAATGGTGAAATATGCTGTGAAAAACTCATTTGGAAATGCAGGACTGTGTGGGTGACATGAGGCAGAAGTATTTTTTCTCTTCTGCGTTTTCTGTTCCTGTTGTCTTTCATTGATTTACAGCATCAATTCCCTGCATGATCTGATCATTTCAAATTCGGAAGGGTTTGCAAACAGCAAGAAAGCTTGTAAAGAGTGATTTAAAAACCCTCAGAAGTTCCTGGGTTTATTTCTCATAAATGTCAGAACTACACAAGCTACTTGTGGTCCTCACAAAGGGAATAAACCTACATCTCTATTTTGCTATGATAGCAAACATTTCTCACCTCTGTCAGATTGGAGTAAATAACTGCATCAGAAAACTCTGTTGGTCACAGAGACATTTGTCTCTTGACATGTGGATCATATTAGTCCTAACAAAGTCTATGATCAGCAGTGACAACTGAACTTTTGGACTTCAACTGGTAGTCACCAGTGTCATAATTCTAAAAGGCCAAAAAAATAATGAGAAATTTTTCTGTTTAACTTTGACATCTGTGAATCTTAATGGGAAAATTCAGGTCAAACTGCTGAACATCTTTTGACTAACAGTAACAGTGATGACAGGCAGAATTCCTGTTTCACCAAAACTGTCAATTATACATGCAAAAGAGCACACTGCTTAAAAATAGTCAAACCATATTATTGCATAATATAAGGGAAAATTCAGTTTCCAAGTAAGCAAACAATTAAGAAATTAGTTTATGTGCAATATTATTTGCTCTCACAGAGAAATGCATCAATCAGGTGCCTATCTCCCACCTGAGTAATCCTATATTAACAGAATCCTTCAACATCAAAAATACCTAAAACTCCTGTGTGATATATACTTGATCACCAGAATATAGTTGAAAATATGATTACAAAATAATTTATTGTAATATAATTTAAAATGGTAAAACATCAAGTTTTATAGAGAGAGAATATGTATGATTAACATTAGCATCTTGCTAATTATATTAAATATTATCTTAGTAATCATATTGACATAGGACTTTATCAAAATACTATAGTTTAAATCCAGCATTTATACTAAATTAAACATTTATACTTTAATATTCTCTTATTATTGCTAAATGCCAGAAACATATAAATGAAAAAAAAACATTATCTGACAAAGGAATTAACTGTGAGATTTAAAAAATTAACAGAGTCTAGTAAGCATTATTTTTAATGAATTTATTTATTTTACTTCCCTGCTGCAATTCCCTACCTGTCCTCCTGCTCAGTCCCTCTTTCTTCCCACCACCCAATCCATTCCCACTCTGTTTCTGTTTAGGAGAGGGCAAGTCTCTCATGAGTATCAACAAAATATAGCTTAAAAACCTGCAGTAAGACTAAGTACCTCTACATGTATTAAGGCTGGGTAAGAACTCAAGAAACTAGATATCAACAAACCAAATAATCCAATTTTTAAAACTGAGGTATAGAGCTAAACAGAGAGTTCTCAACAGAAGAATCTCAAATGCCCAAGAAACACTTAAAGAGATAGATGTTCAACATCCTTAGCCATCTGGGAAATGCAACTGTCAAAATAGTAAGGAATAGTTAAGATCAAAAGTGTAAGTGACAATTCACGCTGATGAGGATGTGGAGCAAAGGAACACTCCTCCATTGCTGATAGGAGTGCAAACTTATATAGCCACATTAGAAGTCCCAGAAAATTGGGATCAATCTGCCACAAGAGCCAGCTATACCACTCTTGGGCACATACCCAAAGGATGTTCAATCATACCGCAAGGACACTTGCTCAACTATATTCATAGCAGCTTTATTTGTAATTGTCAGTACCTGGAAACAACCTAGATGTCTCTCAGCTGAGGAATGGATAAAGAAAATGTGCTACATTTACACAATGGTGTATTGCTCAGCTGTTAAAAACAGGGGCACCAGGAAATTTGAAAGCACATGGATGGAACTAGGAAAAAAAAATCATTCTGAGTGAGGTAATCCAGACCAAAAAAGCCAAATATGGTATGTACTCACTCATAAGTAGATAATAGCTGTAAAATAAAGGATAACTATTCTGCAATCCACAGACCCAGAGAGACTAGGTAACAAGGAGGGTTCATGGGAGGGAATGCCTAGAACACTCTGAGAACGGGAAATAGAAGAGATTTGGTGAGTGGCGGGAGAGTAGGTGGGAATGTGAATCTGAACCACCAGGTTGTTGGGTAGCTGATTGGGAGAGTACTGAAAGAGACTACTAGAAAGGGGGGACACTTCAGGATCAGGTAAAAACCTGGTACAAGGGTATCTCCCAGGAATCTATAAGGAGGACCCCAGTTAGGGCTCCTAGCAACAACAGATATATAGTCTGAACTGGCCATCTCCTGGGATCAGATGAGTAAGCACTATTTAATTTTAAAATATATTTATGATTTTTGATAGGAAGAGTTTTCACATAAGTGAATATGATGAAGAAGGTAAAAGTCATTATTCCCTTCTAGTGCTAGAGTTACAGCTGGCTGTGAGTATCTAAACATGGGTTCTAGGAATCAAACCTGGGTCCTCAGAAAGAACAGCACAAGCTCCTAACTCCTGAGCCTTCTCTGCAATAATGAGAGCTTATTTTTCCTAATGAATGTAGAAAACCACTTACTTTTACCTAGCACACCAAAGCATATTGTTGTGTCTCTCTTTAAAAGATAAAAATGAAGGGACAATGTTATGAAAGGGACAATGTAAAGAGTAAAAAGCCAGAGTAATGGCCATCATTATTGAATATCTATGATGCACCAAACACTTTCCAGACATTGGAAAAGATCGGAGGTCTAGATAAAATTACAGACTATTCCATGCTCAAATGAGGGATTATTATAAAAGAGTTACAGAAATGGTCCTCCTTTCAGTAGCATGATAAGAAACAGTCAATTAGAAGTCAGTCAGGACTTAAATATGAAAGGAAGGATTGAGGGAAGACTTGAAGAAATAGGTTGCAGAGAAGTAACAGAGAAAAAGACAAAGACATTCATGGTTCTTTCATTTTTGTTTACTCATTTGTTTTGGATTCAAAGATAATGTGCCAAGCCAGACTGGCCTGGAAATTAACATTTAGAAAAGATTGGCCTTGGACCTGTGGCAGTTCCTTTGCCTCAGGCCCCAAGTGCTGGAATTATATGTTTGAAGAACTACCCTGGGCCACACTTAGTTTGAAAAAACAATTAAAAGAGCAATTTCAAAGGAGGGCAGCTAGCAACAGTCCAACCTAACTGTGACGCCTACAACTACATCAATGACCAGCAGGGCACAGAAGTCCTAATAGTAGAGTGGTGGCACACATAACTTGGTAGTAACCATAACTTTCTAATTGGTCTTAAAATCTGCTCAACAAGAAGGAAAGCATGCCTGATACTGGAAATCTAACCAACTATTCAGTGCTAGTGAAATCACTGGTAGTGGCGGAGAATCTACAACACTACTTTCCTCAACTAACATCATCCCTAACAGTATCAGCATTCGTCCTTATTCCCACAGGTAAGTGTAGTCTTTATGCCTCATCATGGAAACTTTGCAACAAATGGAGACCATTACAGAAAACCAAGCATGATGAAAATGCAGAATAATGGAGCCCAGTACATCTACCCAATACTACCACACCTACGGCTCAGGGAACATTGCCGAAGGGAGGGCAGAATGATTGTATAGCCAAAATATCAGGGAGTTGTCAGTGAAATTGAATCTCCTACTGATGTTGGAAGCTACACCCATAAATTCTCACCAACTTGACTGTATAACATGAACTGATGGAGGAAGGAACCAACCAACATGCCAAAATACAGGAAAAGGCCCTGAGTACTCAAGCCTATACTAGGAACTACAGACAACAAAGGAATGCTGAGAAAAGGAGAAACAGTATTCCCGGGGAAAAGTACAGCTAGTGGTTATCCAATATCAAATGGTTACCTCTGAAAACTTACACCCAAGTAACTGTACAGACTGGGAAGGTTATATCTAGGAAGCTATCTATATATGCTTATACATATGAGTTTTTAACAACATTGCAAAAAGAGGCCCTGGATTTTAGAGAAAACAGGGATGGATATAAGAGAAAGTTTGGAGCGAGGAAAAGAAAGGGTGAAATTTGGTAATTATAATCTCAAAATAATTTTTAAAAATCTGAAAAATAATTTAAAAATAAGAGCAATGTCATGGTTCTTGGGAGAAGCACCTTACTCTCAGGTCATCAGAAGTCTGTGAATTCCTAAACAACATATATTTCCAGGAAAATAGTTCAAACTTATTCACATGAACAAAACCAGGTTGTTGAATGACTACGGATTAGGGTTTTATAGAATGAAAAGGAGTCTGGCCAATAGAAAATTGATCAAACTAAATGGTTGATTTTTTTTTCCATCTTCTATTGGGGACCTTCACAATGTGGAGAGGGTTCTAAAAATTGAGGTTAGATTTAAAGCTTGATGTATAAAACCTATCTGAAATTCTCTAAATGATGAAGCACTTCAAGTTTCCTTGTTATTGACTACATAAAGTTGTCAGGAGGGTGATATGTCAGAGAAGAACAAGGGCCATTTGTACTATACCCAAAACTTGGTCTACGGAGTTTCTTTCAATTTGTCATCCTTGCGTTGTTGTAGCACGAATTGTTAGAAAGTCTTATTAATAAAATCAAACCTGGAGCCAGGTATTGGGGTGAACACTGAAAGATCAGAGAAACAGAACAGGCCACAGCTTCCTCACCTCGCCAATTCCTCAGCTGATCCTGTGTCCTCAAACTGGAAACCTCTGAGTCCTCATCCGAATGGATCTCAGTTGAACTGCTGCTAAAAGCTAAAAGCTAAACCAGGCTCTAGTTCCTGATCTTCATGCCTTATACACCTTTCTGTTTCCTGCCATCATTTCCTGGGGCTAAAGGTATGTGTCACCATGCCTGGCTGTTTCCTGTGTGGCTTTGAACTCACAGAGATCCAGATGGATCTCTGCATTTGGAATGCTAGGATTAAAGGTGTGTGTGCTACCATTTTCTGGCCTCTATATCTAGTGGCTGTTCTGTACTCTGACCCCAGATAAGATTGTTAAGGTGCATAATATATTAGGGGACACAATATCACCACAAGTTGTAGTCTTTTTTTAAATTTTATTTTATAATTTAATTTAATTTTACATATCAGCCACGGATTCCCTTGTCCTCCCCCCTCCCGCCTTCCCCCCAGCCCACCCCCCATTCCCATCTCCTCCAGGGCAAAGACTCCCCTGAGGATTGAGTTCAACCTGGTAGATTCAGTCCAGGCAGGTCCAGTCCCCTCCTCCCAGGCTGAGCCAAGTGTCCCTGCATAAGCCCCAGGTTCCAAACAGCCAGCTCATGCACTGAGGACAGATCCTGGTCCCACTGCCTGGGTGCCTCCCAAACAGATCAAGCTAATCAACTGTCTCACTTATCCAGAGGGCCTGATCCAGTTGGGGGCTCCTCAGCTACTGGTTCATAGTTCATATGTTTCCATTCATTTGGCTATTTGTCCCTGTGCTTTTTCCAATCTTGATCTCAACAATTCTCGCTCATACAAACCCTCCTCTTTCTCACCAATTGGACTCCTGGAGCTCCACCTGGGGCCTGGTCATGGATCTCTGAATCTGGTTCCCTCAGCCATTGGATGAGATTTCTAGCACAACAATTAGGGTGTTTGGCCATCCTATCACCAGAGTAGGTCAGTTTGGGCTTTCTATTGACCATTGCCAGTAGTCTATTGTGCAGGTATCTTTGTGGATTTCTGTGGACCTCTCTAGCACTTTGCTTCTTCCTATTCTCATGTGGTCTTCATTTACCATGGTCTCCTATTCCTTGTTCTCCCTCTCTGTTCTTGATCCAGCTGGTATCTCCCGCTCCCCTAAGCTCTCTTTTCCTCGACCCTTGCCCTTCATTGCAGTAAAAATATAAGGGTAAACAAAACACTTTTTTGATCTCTGTCATTCTATAGAATTATCAAACTCAAGTGGGATTGTGGGAATCTAGAATTCTGTAACCAATCAGATAAAATTCATGGAAATTCTGAAAACTACACTGTAGATAAAGTCAGAACAGAATAAAAATTTGGCTCATACAGCTGGTGCTGGGGAATTGATTCTGGAGAAGAGAACAGTTTGAACTCCATGACATTGGAAAAGACAATCACACAGGTGAATCATGACTTCTGTTATCTTAAGCATAAGGTGAGTAAAGAACTTACGTGTAAAAACAGATAACTTACCTAAAATATATCGAAGAGTCATAAGTAATCTTTTGGATTTTTTCTTGCTAGTTAAGTTCAGATTTATAAGGCAAGGCACATATTTGTAGACTTAACTGGTTTGCCATTTGAAACACCTCAGGAGCACAAATTATTAATTATTATAGGTAAATTTCTATAGGCTTTATAGACTTAAGATTGTAATACCTAAATTTTTGAGTGCATGTTTTATATTAATACGTTTTCACTGATTGAAATATATGTTCTATAAAAAGGAAAATGATAGATTATTACAATAACTTTTCACATGCCTTCAAAAGCAAACATGAATAATTTACAAGAGAAACAATGGGGAAATTAGGCTGGGTGTCAGGATATGCCAAAATCCACTTAAACATGTGAATTTCTCTTGGCTATCTAATGCATCTTATAGTAGATTGTAATTAATTACCTAATGCCGAGTTATCCTGTTTACTTATTTTAAGGAAACAGACTAATTTATTATTGAATGTCACTTCTTTTGTGTGTGGGTTGTATTTACAATACTCTTGTGCTTCTATCTATTGAAATAGTAATTTGATGAAGTCATTCTGGGCACCACCATATCTCTAAAAATAAGAAGAAATGCAAGCAATGTAAATATAACTAAGTGGGAATATTCTAGCCTATTTTATATTAAGTTTATCGTACAGGATATGCAGCTCAGGTTTTCAGATTTTGAAGTATTTCCTTTATTCTCTATCTCTTTGTTAAAATTTAGGTCACATTTCCATCTGAAAATATAATTTCATACAGGATATGAGCAAGTTACATTAAATCTTAAGTCTTTAAATGATGAATCATTCAGTTTGAAATGTTTGATTATTTTCCAGATCCAGAACATCTAAAACCACAATACTAAAGTCTGAATGTAACTGTTGTTCACATAAATCATTAAATGTTTTTGTTTTATAAGATAAAATAATTGTGCTTTATCACTATGAGTTACTGAAGCAAAAGATAATACTTTAGGGTTTTTAATACATTATTATTTTACTATGAAACTTATTCTTGCTATGTTACCCTTGCTGTGTAGACCAGGCTGGCCATGAAATAAGATAGATCTTCCTGCTTCTGTCTCAACTTCTGATTGCTGGTATTAAAGCCTTGCCACCACCCCTTGTGAGTATCTTATTTTTCCTGAAAACATTCACCTGGAGTTTCTTTGTTGGAACAGCAGATTTCATCATCTTGCAGTTCTATAGATATGGTCTCAGGTTCTCATCTGTCTACAGCTGTGGCACTGGTCTCTCCTCTAGCCTTTCTGGTTAACTTGCGATTTGGGATCTTAATTCTTGACTGTATTTTATCATTTGTAAAATATATACAATTAAATTATGTTTATATGGTATACAATGGTAGATTTAATAAAGATAATTTTCCCCTAAGTTTAGAAAATCAAATATTAGAAACCTTGAAATTATATGTGAGTGAAGCCGTTTAAGAACATAACAATGACAGAAACAGTAGACTGGTGTTTTCTGTAGCTAGAGTTTTCCTGCCTGACCCACAGTCAGGATAAATCTCTCTCACCCGCCAGTCCCACAGCTGCACAGACCCAACCAAGTAAACACAGAGACTTATATTGCTTACAAACTGTATGGCCGTGGCAGGCTTCTTGCTAACTGTTCTTATATCTTAAATTAATCCATTTCTATAAATCTATACCTTGCCACATGGCTTGTGGCTTACCGGCATCTTCACATGCTGCTTGTCATGGTGGCGGCTGGCAGTGTCTCCTCAGCCTTCCACTTCCCAGAATTCTCTCCTCCTTGTCCCGCCTATACTTCTTCCTGCCTGACCACTGGCCAATCAGTGTTTTATTCATTGACCAATAAGCAACATGTTTGACATACAGACCATCCCACAGCTGTTTTCCTCTCCACTTTTCCCTATTTCACAGAAGTGTAAAGTAGTTAATCTTCTTGAGAGGGCAAAAGATGAATTACTAATGAAATAAACAGGATTAGAAATGACTGCCCGCGCTGGTTCTCAAGACCTTATGAGTGAGTACATTACTGCAGCTCAGGTTTTCAGATTCTGAAGTGTTTCCTTTATTCTCTATCTCTTTGTTAAAATTTAGGTCACATTTCCATCTGAAAATATAATTTTATCTTTTCTTTCATTTTTGTCCCCAAGAAATATTTTATTTTTACCTGATGTCTCCCAGATGTAAAATTTAGTTTTGTCAAAGTTTTATTGCTTGGTAGCAAACTTAAGTCACCAGCAACTTTGTAACCTGGAAGTCAAGAAACCACCTTACTTTATGAAGAAAACCTACAAGACGACATTGCTTTTCCCGTTGCTCTTTACTTGGGATTGATCTCAGGCCCTTGTACAAACTCTGATAATTCATCACATTACACAACCTGCCCCATGACTACATTTTAGCTATGAGAGTCTGATGCAAATACATTGTGGAAATACATTTACTTCAAATAAGTCTCTAGTGCAAAGGGGAATTACTCCTAGCTAGGCAGCCGGAGTGTTTCTGAACAGAAGACTTCTATCTACACATAATGATTGTCAAGCCTGGATAAGCTTCAATTTTAACTTTTAAAGTCTGCTATGAACAACGTATTAGCAATGAAATAGATTTAGGCATTTATTTTGTTTTCCTCCTCATGATTTCTGATATATTATGAATAAACATACTTTATTTCATTTCAGCTGTATTTTGAACTATGATCCTCTAGTCAGCTAACACATCAACATTATAGTACTGTTTTGCTTTGTTTTCCACTGCCTCTACTGTCACTAAAAGAAGCAATAGTATGAACACAGACATAAAACACCATGAGCCTTAGAATTTGATCTCTGTTTTGATGATTCTTTTTAAAGTCATATAAATATTTACAGCAATATAGATTTATTTCTCATCTTGTATTTCCAGTTGTGTCAAAACTAAGAAAGCAGCTCACATTTCTTAATATATATTTTAAATAAACTGGCTTATTAAATGTTCACAGTTATTATTCATTTGATTTGTGTACAAATGTATGATTTTCTGGGTGTTGCTGGCTATATATCCCTAAGAGACATATGAAACACTCTGCTCACTTTTTCTGCCAGCCTGTCCCATGGTGAGTTCTTAATAAGTTTAGCTCTTTTGTGGGAATATCACAGAATCACACTCACATTCAGCACATGAGAACCAATGCGCCATAACTGGTATCCTGTAAATCGCCATCACTTTCTGTGTCATTATCTGTCATTTTTCACACAGTTGGCCACCATCCCTGACATTGCTGTATCCTGAAACTCATTTTTACTTGCAAAGCTTTTCATATGGCTGAAAATGCAAAAGGTACATATGCTTCATAGTCTGATGGTCTTTTTTAGAAACTGAATGTATAAAACAACATTTTCATGCTTAATTCAACCTTTTATAATTGAAAACTTTATAAATATATTTTATAAAGAAAATGTACTTCTGATAAAGGGGTATTAAATAATCTTAAGCATTTACTTAGTATCACTGTGTCTTCAGTTTCTTAGCTTCCTATTGTATTTTTCTAACTGTGTCTATAAAAGAATATATACTTCCTCCTGCAATTGGAAGAGATAATTAATATATCTAAACTAATATTTTTGAACAAACATAACTGTAACTATATTTCTTTCTGTATGTAAGATGGATAGAAATAGCATACTATTTTAAGTAGACAAGGGAATATTTTACATAAGCTCAGAAAAACAATTAAGAATACTTTGAATAAAAAGTTTCTGAAGAATCTTTTTATCCACTTAGAATCTTTAACATGGACTACACAGTTATTTGATAATACATGTCTATTAATTATCTCTACTTATGCATAAATGACCTAGAAATGATTATGAAAGACAATTTTAGGGGAAGATTTACTAATGAGAGTATCATGTCAATGTTCATCATACTCTAATACTTTCTTTTCCTCCTGAGTCACTGTACATAAATAATAGAAGGCATTTGGTCAAAAAAAATGTCTTCTTTATTTCAGAAACATGCCTGGTACATGATGGAAACTAATGAAGAGATTCAACCCTAATCTTGCATATGGGTTTAGAAGTAACCTCCTCTGTTGAGCCCGGGAAGAGAGCACAGTCTATTTACTGACCCCTGTCATCAGGATATTAATATGAAAATCTTATCAATTTTGAAGTCTTTCAACTAAAAAGAATATCATAAAGCTTTTAGATATGGTCAGTACTATAAGCAGAAGCAACCTGCAGAGAGGTACCTGTGACTCTTCTTATGGACAAAATTATGATTGACTCATAAAGCATGCACAAGTTTCAGGCTGGAATCAAGATATTTAGATTTCCTCTGGCTTTCCTCATCCATCAGACAGCCAACCATCTTATAAAGCAGGAGTTATGATATTAATAACCCTCTATTTACCAGTGTGGCTTCATTTTTGTATCTGATTGTATCAGCAGAAATATGTTACCGAATGTGATCACACCATGTACCTGTGCTTAGGAGGAAAAGTCTATGAACACAAGGAAGTTCTCTGCCATTCTATAGCAAAAGGATCTTGTTTCTGCCAATTTCTGCTTACATACTTGTTATTTCTTTATGAATCATTGTTAAAAGAACTCCAACATTCATATTTCTAGAAATATTGTCTTTATGAGAGGATATATATTTTCTTGAAAACTGAACCCTTACAAGTATTACTGTCACATTCTTGTTTCTACTACTTCTTCAACACAACATAAACACTTTTCCATAAGTGCCTCAGTCCCACAGCCTCTGCCACACTCAATCACAAGCTCTGTTCCACATGTCACATGATTTATATTTACTATAAAAACATTCCACTTCTTGTATTAAACCCTGTACGACCCATCAGGTATCCACAAAAATATATAAATATATAAAGGGTTATATTACATAATTGTTAGTAGACTCTAATGATTCTTTTTCTGTGTGGTCTCTTTCAATATACATATATTCCATGTTTTGTACCTTTACATTCAGCTTGCTCAATCTCTCAGTATTGGGAAATAAAACTGGCCTAAGCAGATTCATTTGCTCTTCTCCTTGGTGGACAGGGAGTAAAACATCTTGATTGTCCAAAATCAGGAGAGGTGGTTTGTCCATTGAATTTTATCACTTACTGGAGGATGACCACTGAAGTTGTCCTCCATATAAAGGACAATAAGAAAAAACCATGAGGTTTTAAAGATCAGCATTTAAAGATCAGCCAAGTATATAATCAGTTTACAGAAGTACACAGATCTTACTCCAAATGGTCTATATCATTTGGAACTTTATCATAGACTTTATCCTTGAAGCAAGATGGTTCCCACAGAATGAGTATGGGTTTGGAGGCAGGAAGCATGTCTGAGCCAATGACAGGTGCACTCAGTGGGCATCTAGCCAGTTTAGGCTACCTCCAGGACTGACCCTAACTTCACTCAGACATGTTTTGAGGCCACATTTTAAAGCGCTTATTGTTCATATTGATAAAAAAATTTTATGTGACGATGTAATTCACAGTGGAGGAAGAAAAAAAACAAGTGAACAAAACATGACCATGTGTTCCTGACCCTGACATCTGATGCCCAGGCTTTTCTAAACCAAGAGACATTAGTTTTACATAGACATGACCTTAGAAACATAAAAACCATGAAGGTAAGCTGCCTAGATATTTATCAGATATCTCCAAAGAATGGCAAATATCTTAGAAATGTGTCTCAGTTTTGTTTTGTTTTTTTCTTTTGTGTCTGGATATGCTTGCAGTCTACAAAGTATTTGCTAGATGACTTTCACTCTAGAAGAAGACAGGAACTACCTTAAGATTAACACATTTTCTACCACCCACGGGTTTTATTATTTTTCTTGCACCATATGTTAAAGACCTGAGATGTCAACACAGTCATGTCTACATCGAATGAAGCAGTCTCATTGGTAGAAACCATGCAGATTAGTCTAAAAAAAACCTATATAATTGCATGAACCCACAAAGCACTGCAGTTACATTGTATTTTGGTCTTTTGAATAGTCTTTGTCTTCAAGTTCCTAGCACTTTTAGAAATCTTCTCCCTCAGCAAGAGAAGGGAAGCCAACAACTGATATAGTTTCTGGAAGTATTTAACTATAATTTATCAGATATTCCTAGTGAGATCAAAGATGTGGATGATTGTTTTTATGATTCTGGAGACGATTCTACTGACAGCGAAATGATTAGACCTGTAAAGAAGGGCAAGGTGGCGGTGCTTTCAAGTGATTCCAATACTGATGAAGATACTGAAAACTGTTGGTCTGAAACTGACACACCACCACACTTACAAATGCTTGAAGGTCATGCTGGGGTCCCTACATTTCCATCTCAATGTAACTCTGTAGCCTCGGTGACCAATCTCTTTTTTGGTGATGAATTGTTTGGGATGTTGTGCAAAGATCTGTCCATCTATCATGATAAAACTGCAATGAAACACAAAACACCACCTAGAACACTAAAGTGGTCTCCTGTTACACAGAGGGACGTCAAGAAATCCTTGGCCTAATTATTCTGATGGGTCAAACAAGAAAAGATAGCTTGGAAGACCATTGGTCAACAGATCTTTTGATATGTACCTCTGTATTCCCACAACAAAGAGTTGCCATAGATTTGAGCAAATAGAGACATTCTGGAATTTCAATGATAATGCCAAAATGGACAGTTTCTCAGGGAGACTTTTCAAGATCCAAACTGTGCAATATTATTTTGTGCATGAATTTCAAACAATCTACAAACCAAAGCAACAATTGTCTTTGGACGAGGGAATGATTCCATGCAGAGTACATTTAAAATGTCTTACATATAACCCAGCAAAAAAAAAA